>BPLR01015081.1:0-204629 GCA_021605095.1 Caerostris extrusa
TTTGTTAAATTTTAATTAATATTAATCTTTTATTTTATAATTAATTATGATTATATTAAAATTATTAAATGAATACATTATCAAATTATAATATTATTTTTTATTTTTAAATATTTAATTTAAATTATATTATGTACTTTGTTAGGTTTCTTAATTCTTATAGTTCCTATAGTTATTTTGTAAAAAGTAAATATATATATATATATATATATATGCATCCATATATATTTACAGCTCAAAAATATGAAGTAAGCTTAACATTTATTTCAATTATTTTAATGGCGCGTATTGTGGTGAAATAAGTTAATTGT
Source organism: Caerostris extrusa (assembly GCA_021605095.1). Classification (NCBI taxonomy): domain Eukaryota; kingdom Metazoa; phylum Arthropoda; class Arachnida; order Araneae; family Araneidae; genus Caerostris; species Caerostris extrusa. The sequence continues at coordinate 312 of BPLR01015081.1, forward strand.
TAATAGCTACATACAACAAAGCGCTTTAAATAAGTATAAAAAAAAAAAATCAAAATATGTTTTATGCATTCTGGTTATTGATAGATTTTTATTTTCTTATTGTTGAAGATATCCCCTCCATTCAATTTGTAAGAAATAAACAGTAGTAACATTAGAAACTGAATTCAGCTTGAATTATTTTTTAAAAAAGATAATTGAGTATTTTTTTTTTCTATTCCAAAATATTATCAGTGTCAAATATTTTCTTTTTTTTGCTAAGTACATTATGTATCATAATTATATTGTTATAAAAATGAATCACGAGGGAATGGACTTTACAATTACCTTAAAACAGATCTGTGGAATGAATTAAATAAACTTTCAATCACATTTAGAGATCATGAGAAAAACTCGAAAGTATTCTGTAAAAGATGAAAGATTATTTTGCTGGACAGTTCTTTCCTATATAGAATTTCAAAGCATTCTCAACTGTGAGAAAAAGGTCTTGCAAACTGTAATTTTAGTGACAGACAGCTCTATAATCGAGTTGCGGTGGATAGGAAGAGGATTTGTTCCCAAAAGATAGTGGAAGAAGGCAGATCATATGTTAGATTTTAGTTTGGAACAATACATTTCTCTGTACACAATATTAGAACTAAACAACATATTCCCTTATGATTTGAAGATAAGCTTATGGTTCATGGGTTTCGTATTTTATCCTCATTTTTAGAAGCAGTTGTTCACTTTCACTGAAATAAATTTATAATAGTTTTGGATGGTTTGGTAAGATGATGGATACATACTGGAAAAATATTGGATAAGAACTGTAATAAATGTTTCTGTGATTAATGGCACGAGGCAGCAATGAAGCAATAAATTGTAAGGGGAACTATTTTGGAAAATCGAAAAAGAAAAGTTTCTCAAATATCACAAATGGCTTGTACTCGTACATACATAAACCACAATGTACTATAAACACAGTCAATTATGATACACATCAGTGTCATTTTGACAGTGCTCTTTAGATTACTACGCAAGGCAAAGAGAATACGATTCACTGTGGTGTCGTGTGTGCAATCAAAGTTTGAAAAAGTGTATACTTGGTGAAGATTGTGGTAATGTGTCTTGCTTGCATCAATCAAGAAAATAACTACATTTTCCCCCGTACCTTATGTAAACATAGGGTAGTAATCGTTGATATTATTTTCAACCAAATGAGAACTCTAGAAGTTGATACCTGAGTTGAATTCTGAAGTTGCTGCTCTAGGTGTGAATGTTGATGCACGATGTTATTATAATGTGGTCAACAATTTTACTTGGCTGATGAATCAACTTGTAGAAGTAAAGGTCTTCTCTAAATGTAAAACTCTATGTAAAGAAGCATTGAAAAATGAATATAACAGATGAAAATAGAGAATAAAATGGAAATTATATAAAATACGAAAGAATATTATAATACTGATGAAATGAATGATAAAGGTTATTCTTCTCCCTGATCTGCCTTCCTTTCCAATACTTTTCCAAATGACAGATGTTGAAAAGGCGTGAGGGCAAATCTGCAAGAGGAGCTTGTTCCATAGTTTCCAGGGACAAGTCTGCAATTTTCCCCCTTTTCAAGTAGATGAGAAGTTATGGATTTCTATTCTTTTGTTGGAATATTATTCATATTATGCAATCAAGTAACACCTCAGATAATTACAGTTTTTTTATATTGAATATTATTTTCGGACTCAAATTTTATCTTATTCGTTTTATTTCCATCAGTTCTTTTACTTAATTTCTAGTACCTGTTTCTTCTTTTACCTGTCTTTTTAGGTATTGATTCCATTCCGAAAAATAAATAAATAAACACAGAAATCTGAAAAGATGTTTTCTTAAAAATTATTTAATAAAATTGGCACTGTAATAGCAATTGATTACATAAATGTTTAATTATTTATAAAAAAAATTAATATATGAAAAATATTGTATTCTTCATCTAAACCACTGTCAGCTATACAATCATGAGAGATAGCCAAGTACTATTAAAAAACTTAACATGAATGTAATTTTTCACTGTTCGAGTTAGTGTATTGAGATCAATATGTATCTAGGGGAAAAAAAAAAACCTGTATTTCTAAGATTTCAAGTATTTTCAAAAGAGCATTTTATAAATAAAAGTGAATCGTCATTGATGTAATTTTTTTACTAAAAATATCTACACTAGCTTAAATGTTTAACATTAAATTTATTAATTAAAAACGCTCTACTTGTCCATTCTTTGTCAATTGCGTTAATTTTTAAACGCTTTTATATAAATGTTTTAAAATTCTATATACCATGAAGTTTTGATTCAAATTATACTTACTTTAATATACTTGTATAATTGTTTCTGTATTTACTGATTATTAAAAGACATCAATCGAATGATATACCGCAAAGATAAGGTTTGTTAGTATTTCATTTTTTTTATCGCTGCGGGTCCAAACTTTCTCATTTAATGCCAATCAACAATAATAAAAAACAAATCTATAGTATTTGCTCTTTCAAAAATTATTTTCTTATATCCATTAAGTTTCGACTTACAATTATACTTACTTTTTATATTGTTGTCAGATTTTTTTCAGTGTTATAGATTATATGAATGCATTCCAAAAATGATGTTCCGTATTGGTATGATATGCTGAATTTGGATTTTTACCTACTACAAGTAAAAAAAAAAAAAAAATTCTTATTTTAATGCCAAGTCAACCAGAAGGATTTTTCCTCTTTAAAACAAACAAAACTGCAGCATTTGGTTTTCAAAAACAAACCATCTCACATGTTTAGCATGAAGAAATTGGGACCGAGTTCTTGTATTGTGTTTATTTTTGGAAAAGTTAGTGGTCTCCCAAAATGTACTGATATTTGTAATAGAGTGAAATGAAAAACAAGTTCATTTTGCAAAAATCTCTCGATAGGGATCTCAGTTTTCCTGTTTGGAGAGTGACAAATGTGGGACCGAGACGCCCAGCTGACTCGCCAATGGCCATATCGATCGGGCGTTTAGGAGAGACTTACCTTTAACGGGACCGGTTTCCCTCCCCATCATTCCAGTGTCACATTGCCCAGGCCCCAAAGGATAGCAAGAGAGAACTTCCTTATTCATTACCGAATTACGAACTGCTTATGATATTCATATGAATATAATTTTAAAACTAAAAAAAAATATATATATTAGTATATATATATATATATAGTATCCAATTAATACTAGATATAATTAATATATCCAATTTATATTAATAGTATGAAGTAGTATTTATATAATAGTATGAGTGTGTCTATATATATATAGTAGTGTCTTCATACTATAGATATATATTGATCCCTTTAACTGCTACTAGTATCCAAAATATAATTATTAAATCACTATTCCAGAATTCACTTCATGAGTTTAATGTTTCTGACAACAGTTTCGCGACGAACCATAAATATGAAAATAAAATAAAAGTCCTATAACCTAAAAAATATAGGTTCAATTTAAATATTATTTAAAAAATAATTTAGTAACTGTTTGGTTGGTCACAATAACAAATTTTTTACAAAATTTCATTTATATAGAATTATTTCACCTAATAAAATAAATTTTGTGTGGTAATTAATCACACTTAAATAATTTAAAATATAGTGACACAATTAGATTGTTAAGAAGTTTAACTGCCCTGATTAGATTGGGAAATGCAACAACTACAAAGAATATTATTGAAAAAGAATAATGATGATATTTTTACAAAGCATCTTTAGTAAATATTATCGAACTAGAAGCAAAAAAAGTAAAAATTATTTACACAAAACAATGTCCTACCGACTCATAACAATTAGGCTACAAGAGTTTTAGAATTTCTATAAACGTAAAATGAGTTATTGAATTTAGGAATCAGTACTTAAACTTCAGCACATTACTATTTACTTCATCACACCCTGTACCTAGAGCTGAAACACCCTCACAATTTTGAAATGATGTGGGTGAAATTGTACCATTATAATTTTGCTCAAGGATGGCATCTAGATGGATTGAATCCTTCTTCTTCCTCAAAAAAAAAAAAAAAATAAAAAAAATAAAATAAAATAAAAAATAAAAATAAATAAATAAATAAAAGATGCTCAAATCTCACAGATTTATCGTGAGCATCGTTGGATTAAATAGTCGGACCATGAACATTTGGCTTTGAACCCAAACTAGCTATTTGGTTGACAACCGCCCACCCCCCTCTGTTATCTAAAATTGGCCTCCATTTTTTTTAATACAATGTACTTTTTCGTTTTTCACTTGCATTAATTTTCTCCCCAAGAAAAAAATTATATTGATGTATATGTGGATAATTGATTGTGGAAAATTGATATAACATATCTAAATAGGTAATAGATATGTGGAAAACTGATTGGAACAAGATTGATATTAAATATCAATCTTGTACCTACTTATATCTTAATATAAGTTAAATATATCGAAATATACTACATTTATCTTAATGAAAGTTAAATTCCAGTTATTGTATCCCTTTATTTTCATTTCTTAAATTCTTATTTGTGTTTTACCTCACATATTATGCTGTATATTACCGACATATAATTTTTTTTAGCTTCTCAATATTTGGTTTTTAGCATATAAACAGAATATCAAATAAAATATATAGGTTAAATGTTTTCTTTTTTTCTTCCACAAAATTTTGTTTCATTGTTTCTCTTTGAGTTTCTATACTAAAGCTTCTGTCTATAAATTATTATTATTTATTTACTAGCTATATTTACTAACTTTATCCATTATCAGGATTTTATTGAATAATTATTTCATAAGATTGCTGAAGGATCGTTTCATGGAATTATTGAATGTTTTCTGGATACGATTACTGTAATTACTTTTCACCAATTAAAAATTATAAATGGAGACTTCCTCTTTAGGCATAGTAAATATGGCTTTATATATTAACAAATGGTACTTGCAAAACCTTTTTCAGCTTTCAAATATAAAGAAACCCCTTTAACGACGACAAGGACGAAATATCATTCGATCCTCATAATAATGGGCTTTATTAATAGTTTTGTCTATGGAAAATGTAAATTACATTCATCCTACTAATGAATTAGTTAACTACATTTCTCATCTTTTCTTTCTACAATAGCTTTTTTATTTCCATTTTACATTTCTTCAGGGTTTTTAGCATTTATTAACTTTCTTTAAAAAACTGAACTTTAAATTATTTAAAAGACGCATTTCTATAGATTATTCAGGAAATGAAATGAAAGCATAATCAAATGTTTGTATGCCTAAAAGATCCACTCACATCCCGTTAGTAGAGCACGTAAATTAGTGTGCAAATGGGTGAGAGCTCTATCTACGACAATGAAGTACGCTGATTTACTGCTCTGAGAAACGAGTACACACGGGGGATATTGTGACAGACAGTTTCACATCAATATTCAGATTGCTTGGCTGTCCAGGTATGTTCAAATACAACATAAACGGAGTAGTTTTTCCTATATTTCCCTTCTATTGGTGAAAAGTAGCATGTCGTAACAGAAATTCTAATGATCCCTTGGTAGAGCTGATAAGTTAATGCGATTGGGCAGGATTTCTATTTACGACAGAAGTACACTTCAGTCACTGATTTGACAAACCAGTACGCTTGGTGTATGCTGTGGCTGAGAGTTTAGAATCAGCATTCAGACTTCCTGGCTGTCCAAATCTTCTTAAACAGAACCTGCAAGCGGGCATTTTCTTCTTTCTTTCCCTTTTCGTAATGTAATTTAGCATGCCTCTAGTGGTGTAACTCGTATAGACGAATCTATTGTAAATTCTTCTATATTAGAAGCGAATGAAAGCTTGTTAAAGTGGTTAGTTGTATTTTTAAAATTATTATATATAAAAATTTATTAGAATATGAAGAATATTTTTTGCATGCGCATTTTCATGAAATGAAATGTGACATCTTTGAATAAAACATAAACAAAAAGCGTTACTAAATTAAAAGATGTTGCTATTTTAAAACTCTTAAAACTTTGTCAGTGTTTAAATATATTAAAGAAGGTCATCCCATTATAAATGAACAGTATCCATTTCGCTGTTACTAAGAGACGTGAACTATATAGGGATACATGAAGCCTACGCAGATTCGATCTGTCCATACAAGGTTTTTAATAGAAAGCAGAGCATAAATCATAAATAAGCTTTCTCGACGATTAAGGACGAAATAAATTTCATGTAATGGATTACTTATTCTTTTTTGCCCAATTTTTCAAATTCCGAATAAATGTCGCACACTGTAGTGGTTTGAAATCCTTTGCCTGCTTCCTGCTGCCAATATTAGCCTTTGTATCAATGAAATGGTATAGTTTTTATATCATCAAATATTTCTTAGGCCTTTAATTAAAAGAATAAACCATTTAAATCAATACAATGTTAATTTTTTTATTTTATGTCTTATTTCTTATGAGGTTACGTAATGGATTTTTAACATTTGTTCTGATAAAATAATTCTTCAAAATTAACTGTATAATTTTAATCTTATCTTGAATTTTTCATGTGATTTATGACAATTTAAAAAAAACCCCCTTAATCTCTTAAAGAATGTTTCTTTTTAGAATTGGAATCAACATTCCATTTTAGTTTCAGAATAACTTTTTTTTTTACTAAACTCAAAAATATACATTGCCAAAATTATGATCAATAAGTTGCTATTCTGTTTTACTTATTTATTAATATAGAAATTCAAGTATAAAGTTTAGCCACAAGGATTGTGCATAAGAACTATATAGTAATCTGCTCATTCATCGCCAGAGCTTTCGTTATCATCATACGATTTATAGCAACTATTATCACAAAAATGTTTTCACTTTGGATAAAATAATGAATTGTAAATACAAGTACTGATAGTAATAAATAACAAGTAACTCCTCACCATTATTTTAAGTACTGAAGAACATCAGTGAAATATATGTAAAACGTTATAAATGTAAAAACGTTTCTTATCCCACTTGGCTGGCCAAGCCCACACGTATTCATGATTAAAGGGGAAGGAAGCAGCTTCTGTTGTGATGGAGCACCCGTAAGTAGAAGTCTGAGTTTGGCTCCGTGACGCTCTTACAGTCATAGGAAACCGTATTGTATTGTATCTATGTATTGGGCCATGAATCCGCTATGTTTATTGATTATTTTTTATAAAGGAAACACTACTTCGTGGATTAACATTTGATTCTGTAACCTCAATTTGAAAAGAACACACCCATTCCAGCCTATAAATGTCACGTGTTTGTATAAGACATAGAAACACGAGCTTTTTGATGATGCTTGCCCCACTTCGAACCAAAGTCCTCATTCCAAAAGTGTATTGAACTTGAACGACAAAGAGACTCAAGACTTTCTCAGAAACAAAAATGAATAGTCAGTTTTGACTCTTCTTTATAGGGTTTCATTTATGTTTTGTTATACATTTTTCTTACCTTTTATTTTCTTTCATTCCATTTCTCAATTTTACTTCAAAATTATCGTATTGTGTAAGATACATGTTTTAATTTGATCTTTTTAGAAAAATGAAATAAGTTATTAAAAACACGTATCATATTATTTAAGGAAAAGCTAAAAACTGTATAAATATTAATTTTACTTTTTAAAGAATAACAAAAAAATTAAACGAGGCTTAAATTGAAAAAAAAATCATCTCAAATGTCTTTTGATGTAATTTAAATTATTTTTAAAAACAATTTTATTGAATTTTCAGAACTATAAAATTCTAGAACGGAGTAATAATGTGAATCTAGCCACTCAAATCGTACTTTTAAATTCGTACATTTTACAGAAACAAATCACAATGAATAAGTTTGAAATCTAAATTAGGATAATCACAAATCAAATATTCTTCTTGTAAAATAAATTTGCAGATGTCTTACTAAAGTTTTAATTTAAAAATATCCAATCGAAAGAATAGATTTACTATTTTCCTCTTTCATTATCTTTAGTTAAATATAAATTTGAAAAAATTGCTCCTTAGTTTTGAATTTTTTCTGCAAACGGTTGCTAAATTTAAAAAAAAAAATGGTTTCATTGAAAAGCCTTATTTCAAGAAAAAAGGTTGATTACCTCTTAAAATATTTTAACGCAAAAAAAAGCGAAATTTATTTTGCTTAATGAAATGGAAACATTTTTCCAGGTTGAAAGATATCAAGTAAATTACCCATGAAAATCATTTTAATTTACGTTTTTATACATCAAAGTGTTCTTTATTTTCCATCATTTCCACTCGATTTAAACAACTTTTTTAATTAAAGTCTTCTAACAATAGCAAAAACTATAATCGCAATGGCATCTGCTGTGAAGTTTTGTAAATATATCTTCATCAAAAAGACTTTATCTTATAAAATCGTTTTTATTTTCATTGAGGAAAATTCCTATTAAAATGTACAAGAGATATTAATTTGCATTCACTGAAAAATGATACATAAAAGTTGATATTTACAAAATATTCAGTGTTGATAATAAAAACTATTTTTTTGTTTTAACTTTTCTCAGGGAGTGTAAATTAGCGATTTAACTCTACAGCAAAATTTCCTTCGTCTAAGTTTTAATAAACATTGCATTATTTATATTATTCAATGGACAAGTACAGCATTTAAAAATACACTGTAATGTAATATTATTTAACATTTTTAATTAATTTAATTAAAGATTTAAGATTTGTTTGTGGCATGGTAGTAGGGCAGGCAAACTAAGGACTTGATGGAAATTATGACAGAGTAAATGAGGATCTAAAATATGAAGAGATTACGACTGAAAATCCACGAATGCCACGAGAAACAGACTATCAACAGTTGATAAAGAAAAGCACCGGAAAGACTTTCGTTAATAACTGTCCCTCATTTGCATGTCGTATAAGAGAAAACACGGAAAACTCCCACTAGGCAGACTGCTGTCGATGAAAGCATCTCTTACTGGCTGTCTAAATCTCTACCTAGTCTCCTGGTTTCAGAAAGCAATGACTACGACGGATTCAGTGGATTCGAACCTGATTCCTCTCGCAGCTTAGATCTATCACTTTTCTACGAATCGGATCCTTTTAACATTAAAATATGAATTTTAAGTAATATTAATCAGTACTGTTAATTTTTGCTCTACTTGTGGCCTAGGAGGGCTCAAGTGTGAGCCCACTGTCTGCATCCGTTGCAGTCACTGCTTTCAGAAAGAAGAAAACTCAATAATTATTTAGGCAGATTGTAAATGTATCTAACATTGACCTTAAGGTTACCTGATGAGAGTTTTCCAGGTTTTTCTTCATACGATAAGAAATGTTCTGCGGTTACCCGCAATTGTCCTCCCGGAAGGGAATGTCTTCACATCATCATCCTTTGATTCGTGGTATACATTAAAGGCTCATGAGGCATATCTATATACAGGAAAAAATGTTTTGAAATGATAGTCTTCTATTTTAAAATGTGTCATTTCTTTCTCTTTTTTATGTAAAATGAAAGGCCAAGTAGCTTATGAGGATGAATAAGAGCTCTTAATTAACTTAATCTTTTATATTTTTATGTGACTTGTTTCTATTTTGTCCTATAATTTTTATGTCTGTTTTACTTGAACTATCAATTTAAGTTTAGAAGTATATTGTGGTGTATAAGTACGTGCTTAATAAAACAAGAATATTGAATTATTAAAAATTAACTTTTATGAATATCGATATCATAGATCCTTTATTCAAAATAATAAATCTAAAATGATTTAAATTTAGATATAAATTTCTTTTGGTGAAATATTTGAGCAAAGCAAATAAAATTTATTTCTTGACATGAATTTTTTGTTTATTTTATAACTTATTATTTTCAGTTATTAAATTATTATAGAAACTTGAAACCTCCGATTTTTATTTCTTCCTTTTTCTAGATGATTGACCAGTTTAAATGATTTCGATTCTCCGTATTTGTTATACTTTTAAAAATTTATCTCCAAATATTTAGTAATAACTTTGGAATAAGAATTCTTTGTATCCATTTTCACCATTATTCTTTGTATATTTCAAAATTGGTTCAATTTAGACTGAGAAAACTTTATTGAAATTGTTAAACAAAAAATAAATGGAAGATTTTAGAATTGATCAACTTCATTCGATTCCTTTTTTTGTTTCTTTTTGTTTCATTTGTTTTGTTTTGTGTTTTATGAATTTTTTTAATTTTTTTAAAAAATTATTTTAAATTACTGTTGTATAAAAAAAAAACTAAAAGCTATCATAAAATATGTATTGTTAGGTGAAATATTTTATTGGTGAATGATTTAACTTCAGATTAGAGCATCAGAGCCTTTAATTTAAAGGTTATAACACATTTGAACGTTAATTTAAAAAATAATTTAAGTATATACTAATATATTTTTAGATCATATCATTGAACAATTAAAAGCAGATAAAATATTTTATAATTTTTGAACATTGCATTTAAAAGCATGCATTTGAATGATGGACTATAAAATCCTCACTGATAGATAAAAAATTTCTAAATATTAAATATATTTAAAATAATATTAAATACATTATTACAGTTATTAAAAATTGTGTGCTACTTACAAATAACATTTATTCATTAATTTAGCATTATTTTATCATATTCAAAAACTAATTTATTAAAAAAATTTCCTTTTCATTCTGAATACTTTTTATGTTTTTAAATCTTCGAAATTTTTTGCGTATTTAAAAGTCTTCATTTACTTAAAACTGATGTAATATTTAAAAACAATTCTTTACTTATAATTGTTGTAATTTTTTTTTTAATATCTACTATTTTTTTTTAAAATACCCATTTCTATTATTAACTTCGATGTGCAGAAAGTCTTTTAAAATTTTTCTGATTTAATTAATTCCAGTTTTAGTGAAAAAAAAAAAAAAAAGATTTCAATATAAAACAAACTCTTTTATTTCTGGATAAATATTAAAACATATTTGATCTTACAAAATCAAGGAAATATCATTTATCGAAATAAATACTACATTATAACGTAAAAAAAAAATTTTACTTTGTAAGAAAAATAAATATTAAATGTTTTTTAAGCTTTATATGCTAGTTTCTTTTTTTCCCTTTTAATCTTATATTTTATTTCTATTCTTCTTTTTCTTCACTTTTTGATCGAAAGAATCCAAATTTATAAAAACAGAATTTAGTGAAATATTCATACATTTATTTGAATATTTTAGGAATATTAATATTTGAAAAGGAGAAGTTATTGAAACTTATTCATCTTATTCAATTCATTATAAATAGTTCGTCTGGAATTTATAGATTTACTGTGAATAAAATATATATAAAGAATGTGAATGAAATATAAATATACATATATAGTCAAATATTAAAAAGAAAGAATCCCGAAAAAGTGCTAAACCATGGAGTTTTTTCCTTTTTTTTTTGCTGTTCTCATATTTAAATTTAAATACATTTTATTCTTATCTTTATTTTTTCATTTAAAATTTTAATTTTTAAGTAACATAATGTTAAAGAGGGGTTCAAAAATAAAATATTCGTTTATATACATAATTTTCTGCTTATGTTTTTTAAAATGAATAAAACTGAGTTCTAAATCTCTTCTGATGACATTTTGGGGAAGGTGTGATCAAGATTAAAAGTTTCTGAGTCGGTGTCCGATTTATCTGAGAAAGCGTCGATATTTCTTAGGGGATGGGGGGGGATGGATGGGGGTTGTGTGCCTCCCTCCGTGGGTGAGTCTTTTAGGTCCTGTCGAGGATGTACGAGTCGTTGATGAGGAGTGTAAATAAGAGAGACGATCTCTATGCAAATAGATGGGGAAGAGGGATTAAAGACAGGAGTTAATTCTTCTTCTCATTTGAGGTCAGGCTGATACCGTAAGCTTGGCCAGCTTATTGCATCACGAAGGCCCTTTCGGTCTCGGAGAAGGGAATTGATGTGCGCATGCGCGTCCCGAAGTACGAAGGGGTGAATTCGTTCGATGGGCTCAGATCAGCCGGCGGGTTTCACAGTAGCACGTGAAACGATCCAGCATTCTGCTCATCGGTCGTTTTGTCTTGTCGTGGAATATGAGGGAAGCATTTTTGGCGTGGCGCTCACTTTGACTCAGCCATCATGAACAGCGCAGCTGTGATCGGCAGGCAATTGCGCCAGCAGAACACCGGAAGAGGGGGGCCGCCTCCTGGAAAGGCCGACAGCGAGCCTTCTCGCACCAACCCCTAACAAATGCCCAACTCCAACAACTCCAGAAGAAGGAAGAAGAGAAGAAGAAGATCGGTACGATCCAGAGTATCCGAAACAAGATAACCGTCCAATGCTTGTGGCTCACATGCAAGGCACTTAGCAGCGGGATGATCCTTTTGATGATAGGTACCACCATGTCAGTCGTAGGTTTTTACGCCGACACTCTCTCCACCGAGATCAAGGAGTCCGGGAACAGCACCATCGAAGTCAGAGATGCAGACAGACATTATCACCTTCACAATTTGACCTACGTGGGACCTGTCATCATGGGTCTCGGTGGATTCGTCATCGTGGCAGCTTTCGTCATGACTTTTGAAGGACATGACACAGGATCAAAAGTGGTACCAGTGACAGATGACCATGCTACCACGGACGGTAGCTCCTTGCTCACCAGTCTACTCATTGAAGAAAGATCCAAAGAGAGACAGAACACAACTTCGACCAGCGGACCGTACCTGTGCGTCCCAAAGATGATAGATATGCCACCAGATCTCAGAAGAGCCTCAGTCACTCTAGCGAATGGCAAAACTGTCAAAGTTCCAGCAACCAAAGACGAAGTGAAAGCCAAACTGAACGATCCAACCGGAGCCAGGAAGAAGGTTATTCCACAAGCCAGCGTCCCAAATGGACCTAACAAAGGAGCCAAACCACCCCCAATCTACCCTTGATGAAGACCGACTACCCTAAAGGACCCAACGGCCGGATGAGGAACCGGGAACTGATGATGATGCAGCTTTGCCTGGACGAGTTCGTTCCTTCACCCCAAGACATCGAGATCATAGACCCCGACGGGTGCGATACACCTCGGCGTGATACTTCCATGGACATGGAGGTATATGTTTCCAACTGTCCCATCACTGTCCGAGTGCAGGTAGAACCCCGACACCTGGCCTCCATGGAAAGCGACGGCTTGTCGGACAGCGACATATCCGATCCTGGAGAAATTGCCCGCATCTCTCGTCGGGACATGGACTTTCCCGAGCAGCACAAGCCGCTCTAGGCCGCTGCAGCCCGGCCTTCTCTTCTCCGGAGTTCCGCCGGAGCGCCGCACCGCTTCTGAAACGCGACTCCAGCCGCCGATTCCCTCTTCTGAGGCAAGGGGCCCTGGACAGCGGGCGGGGGGCTCGACGCCGAAACCCCGTTCGCGTAAGCCCCGTTCCCTTTCTCCCCATCCAACCCTTCTTTTGTTTTGAATGCTGTTCGATGTCTTTTCAAGCAGACTGACTTGTACATCGTCTATTTATGCAGTGTCATCTTCAAATCATCGTGCAGTAGACATTCTTCACGTGAGAACTCTCCAGTCTAACACAGGGTGAGTTCAACTTTTACTAAGTTTTATCCTGTTCATTTCCTTAATCATGGATTAAAGATGGATTTTACTTTGATTTAAAAGTAAAAACTATTTTATTTAAATCTAATCTCCTCAATCAGAAGCCATTTCTTTTGAAAAAAATTCTTACTATTTTATCAATATTAATTAAATTTATCATTGATAAAATAGTAGGTATTCAAAATTTTTGGTTTAAGTGCTAGGCAAAAGCATATATGTAAGCAATGCAGCTTATAACAATATTTATAGATCAAAGTTTTTGAATTCAAGTTTGAATTTTGAAGTAAGTAACATTTGAAACAAAGTTTTTGAATTCAAATGTTATTCAAAAATTCAATTATTCAAATGTTATTCAAAAATTCAATTATTCAAATGTTCAACATTTGAATTCAAAAACTTTGATTTATAATTCGTTATTATTCATGTATAAGTCCCATTTATATACTTTATTTAGATATGACTATATAGATATAGATATAATTATATATATACTTACTTATACTTATTACTTATATTTACTTATTGATTTTTCATATTATATATTTATTGAAGAAATGATATTTATGTAAAAATAAAAATATTACATACCTTTAATTTTCTCAAATTTTTAATATTTTTTGGAACATTAAAATAAGTGATTATTATACCTGAGAAAAAGAGTGGTAAAATTATGTTTTAGATCAATAATATTCATGTTTTTAATTTATTATAACTATTTTACAAAATTTAAAAAGGTTGGCCTTTCCACTTCTAAAATATTTGATGCACTTTAGATATTTGAATTTTAAAATTTTAATTGTATAAATTCTTTTAAGCCCTCATGTAGTTATTTCTGGTTCGTTAATTAAAAAGAGATTCTGATTTATATGCAAAATTCAAATTTCAAAACTTTGGGAAGTGTCCTGAAACTTACTTTTAAATTGAAAATATTCAACCAAGTGTTATTTAAGATTGATAATGGGATAGAATGCTGTGCTGTGTTGGAAACAATCCAAGTTAACTTTAAACATCTTTATTTATTTCATTCTTCCATAAAACCTAAAGTAAGACTATTTAAACTACTTTAATACTTGTCATGAATAAAATTTTGACTTAGAATAAATTGTGTATCGATTATGAATCAGTTCCCTATGCATTGAGTGTTAAAGTATTATGTTTCATTTCACATATATAGAAGTTCTTATTTTATATGCGAGTTTTATTATTTTTATATGCAAATTTAATATTTCAAAATTCATTCGAAATACTTATAAATATTGATAAATATAATTTTTCATCACTTTTCATATTCTGTAAATATAAACATAATCACAGTTATCTAATTAAAAAATATGTTAAACTTTTTTTTTTAAGTAAAGATATCGTGAAGTGTATTAAGCATGTGTATTCAATGTTTATTTCAGGCTATAATTTAAGATAAATCTATGTTTCTAATATATTTGCTATAATTAATTACTTCGTATGCTATTTAACTTTGAAAGTGTGAGGTTCACTTTATAATATTCTACTAATGTTCATTTTATAAAACTTTTAAATTCACTTTTATATTATAATAATTTTTAAGAACAAATTTCTTTAATGTAGATTAATAACATTTATCTGTAAATTTTATTCATTAAATTTATTTAGACTTTAAAAAATTTCGGCTGAAGTTATTCGTTTCTCATTCAAGCGAAATTCGTATTCTACAAAGTCAAAATTGAAATGCTTAAAGTTTCATTATGTTACTTTTTACTCATTACAGAATTTAAATTTTTTATGATACTGAAAGAATGTCGAAATAGTTTTTTATAAACGCATTTAAATTTCTATAAGATTAATACCTAATTAAGTGTTACAAAAACAGTGTTAAATTTGGATTGGGATCAGTTAAAACTTTAGTGAAAATAATCGTTCTTATTAAAATGTATCGTATAATAAAATAATTAACTTATATTTAGTTAATGAATAGTTATATATAAATAACTTCTGAATATTAATATTTGAAATTGTTGATTAATATTTGAATTGTTGTCAAAAACAAAGGAATTGCAATCATATTAGGATATTGAAATCATAGGATATTGGAATCTTAGGAAGGTTATTGGAATCCTATATTTTATTATTCAAATCAAAAGTTTAAAATATTTGTACTTGGAAATTTTTTAAAGAAAGCTTTACATTTATAATTTTTAAAAAGTGTTTCATAAATTCCAAATACTTCCCCAAAGATATCCTGGTTATAATAATGTTCAAAGGATAATATTTTCTACAAAAGTCATCTAATTTCTTAACGCCTTGTCGAATAAAAGTTTTCCCAGAAACAAATCAAAGGCTTAGAAGTACTGCAAGATATTTTTTGACTCGAAAACAAAACAAAAAGGATTTTCTTTCGCAGAATCTTATTTTTGATTGCAAAATCGTTCTTTATTACTGTAGATACAATATTTGAATGAAAAGCAATATCTTTCATCGCCTCCAGTGTTGAATCATTTCATATTAAACAATATCACACTTAATGGAAGAATTCGGCGTACCTTTGAAATCTAAAATGATTTGTTTTAAAAAGAAAGTATTATGATGAAACTACAACTTTGTATCAGTTTATTGGAGGCTTGGTGAGAGAAAGTTGGATATCGATTTGGATGAAGAAAAAAACGAATTTGAAAACAATTGTGAGTTGGAAAATATTGTTCTTGTCTCCATTCTTTTCAAGCGTGTTTAATTGGACTGAATTCTAGAGACCAGAATATTTATATTAAATCCAGAGCAATGCTGGATTACACTTTCTCAGATAGCCATGAAATTCATATGAAATTATTGTCGAGATGAAAATTTTCTTCGACAAAAATATATTTTTTATAAATATTTTTTCATTTCATTTTTTAAAGTGTTTTTGTACTTATCAAGATCGACTCGTAACTTCAGTAAATTCTAACCAATTCTAATCGGCTTGATTGTCAAAATTGAATTCTGATTTTGGAATTCTTTGTTTTGTTTTTGCCATGTGGTCTTTCTCATTTTATCTCTGAATCATATAATTTGAAATTAAAAAAAAAAAAAAAATACTTATACATTTTTTTTTTTCTAGCTACTGTCATAAAGAAATTTTCTTCATAAAGAATTTAAATTTAGTTTTCAATTTTTCAATACTTATAATGGTCAACTATTACACCCTTCTTCTTCTATTACATCCAACTTCTAACCAATTCTATTCTACTTGACTGTTAAAAATAAATTTCTGCTTTCGGAACTCTTTGTGTTGTTCATGTCTCATTATCATCTTCATTTTATTTTGGAATTCTATTATTTGGAGTTAGAAAAATATGTTTTTAGTTTTTTTTTCTTATTGCTTTCATAAAGGGGTATTATATTTCTCGTTTGTTGTTTATTCTATTGTCTCGTTTATTACAACATCTTATCAAATCTTAATACATAAAAATTGCATAAGAATCTTGTTGTTTGTCATGCTTGTTTTGTATTTCTCAAAATAAGTTAATATATACTTGTATGAAATACAGTGAATAATTTACATTTTAAAACATATAGGCCTTAAATATTTATGAAAAACAAAACTACATTTCTCTCTCTAATTTTGCTCTAGTGTTTCTTATTCTTTATGCAAAAACAAAACAAGTTGTTTAAATATGGATATACCAAATTAATAATATATTAACAAATATTATATCACTTGAATAAATTAATCTTTTGAGATTGTTTCATCAAAAATTAGAAAAAAAAAGGAAATTTATAGAAAGGCCCGTAAAGAGTTAATAGAGAATATACTACTTTATTTATATATTTCTGTTATTATGTTTGAGTTTTAAATTTTAAAATTATTTCGTTTCATATGTTTATTTGAAAGAGGTTCAATTTAAAAATTTCTTAGCACTCATAAAATTGATTAGGTATATCCAATATAAAATCGAAGCTATTTTCACTATAGATTAATTTAAAAATTATTAAATTGAATATATAAATTTAAAAAAAAAATTTGACAATTTAAATTTAAGTTTGACTTTCTTATTCCTATTCAAGAAGTATTTCATATTTAAATTGAATGAAAATTAAAAATGGTATAATTTTTTATCTGTTTGTATAAATTCAAAGAATCATTTAGAATAAAAATATCATGACTTTTTATCGAGTCTTAGTGACTTTATGTATTTTCATGTAGTCTTTTAATGACATCAACAACAAGTCTTTTAATGACACTATCCCTCTAATAATTATTTAGATTCCTAATTTTCTTTTACATAATTTTAAATTGTTGCATTATTTTGCCTTTCAAAATTTGTAACATAAATTGCAATATCTGTGTTAAAAAGTTTTCTAAATACTTTTAGTATGCCTAAATTCTTTCCTTTTATGAATACCATCTAATTGTCTTACTTTAAAAGGAAATCTAATTAAATTACTGAAAATATTTATTTTCAATATCCAATATATATATATATTTTTAATTTAGTATTAGTAAAGTTCCATTTGCTCTCACTTCTTTTAAATTGCAAAATAAGATGATTTATTCTCTTGCGTGGAACAAAGTTTCATTTAATGAATGGTCTACGTCTAGACTTGAATGATTCACATCAAGTTTCTTTAAAATTACGCGAATCAGATTTCTATTGATTTTAAGATTCGGAAGATATCTTTATTTGTTTACCACTCGATATTTTTCTAGGATGAATAAACTGGTCTTTTATTCCCTTTAATTTTTACGCTTAGATTAAAAAGTCCTTTATAGAACTAATAAAAACTTCTTTAATTCAATTGCTATATTTTTACTGAAAATTATGGAACTAAGATGATTAATATTTATCGAAACATACGTTAAATACGATCAAATTTATTTAGTTATCATATATAAAAATGTTTAATATAAATTAAAAATTTGATTAAAGAATTTCGAGATATATGTATGTCTCAGCCATTTAAAATGTTATGGATAATATTTAATTTATTTAATAATTTACTATTGAAATAATTAAATAACATTTAATAACATAAGATATAATTTTTATTGAAAATAATTTACTATCTGAAAAATATATATTCATAGATAATGTAATTCATCTGAAAATGTATATTCATTGATGATGTAATTCACCTCAAAAATTATATTCATTCTTTTCACAATATTACTATTGCACAGTAAATTATATTACAAGGGGACAGAATATTTTGTTGGGAATAAACTATATTATTCTTTTTTCTAATGAATAAATTATGTTTGGGTTTAAAGATTTACACTAAATGTCTTTAATCTGTAAACTCATGTAGGTGAGGGGACATTCAATCTATTGTTTTTTAATTTGTTGAAAACTTAAAAAATATGAAAGGGAATATTTTTCAATTTCTCATTCTTTAATAATTGAATGTAATATTAGAATGTGGTGATATGAGTATAATGAGGTGCTTCTTTTTCTTTTATGACTTTGTAGAATACTTTTATGCAGAGAAAAACTAATATTGCTAATTCAGAAGAATAAGTGCTAGCGACAGAAGATGGTCTTTCTCGCAAAAGTTAACCTAGACGGTGAAGTAGTATTCAGATTGTTTCAAACTGACATTATTTAGAAAAGATTGAAAAATTAAATTCTTTTTTACTATAATGTTGTTTATTTGTTACATGCAATTAAATACTTTTTACGGACTTATTATTATTAAGTAGATTACTCGAAGAATAAATCAAATTGATTCCTAGTGCGTGCTATTGTCGAAAAACCCGATTGTGTTTATTGACATAAAATTATTATCAATTTATGGCATTCGAATAATCTTTTTATTTGATAATTTCTTGATAGTTTCTAAGGACAAATAGTTTGAAGTTACCAAAATTGTTTTATATTGCTAACAAATCGATGAAACTTCATTGCTTTAAAGTTTTATGTTTAAATCACAATTTTAAAAGCAAGTTAATATTTAGCACCAGTTTAATGAGATATAATGTAATTTATTTTTGTTGAAAGTAATTTAAGAACACGGATAAAAAATTTCTATTGACTTTTTCTTTTAATTTAAAGCAGCAGTTATTATCCAATTTATTATGAAAGAAATTTAAAACAGTTAAGTCATCAAATCTAGTCATAAAATTTCTTCTTCTTATAAATTAATTTTGATTTAAATAAAAGAATTTCCTTATTTCGATTAATGTTTTGTTAGGCTCATTTTTTTTTTTTTTTTTGTTTATTATCTATCCTAATAATTTAAATAGATAATTTAAGAATGCTGCTATAAATGAAAACAATAATAAAATTTTTTTGAAATTTTGATTAAGATAAACAGAAACTGATTTCCATGATGATAAAAAATATTTAAAGGAAGGAACATATATAATTTTATATCACTAATTATACACATAATGTTGGTTTTAGTGTCATACTGATATTTTATAATTTATTAGCCTGTTTTCTTTTTGTTCATGAAAAAAAATGACATTTTTTTTTTTTTAGATTAGCTTTAAAGTTTAAATTAAAATGAAACATATTTTTTTTTTTTTTTAAAGATTTCTTTGAAAAATTATAATATATAAGAAAAAGTGATACTAGCTATAATATTTAGTTTCAAAGATATATTAAGTCATATGGAAATCGATTTTTTTTTTTTTTTTAAATTATTTTATATTGTTTTTATTTTGATAGATATTATTTGAACGTAAAATGCCTTACAGTTTTTCATTTATATTGTATGCTATTTAATTTGTTATTCATATTTATTACTTTTTAAATATTATTTCAATTTGGCTTAAGAAATTTGAGATACCAAAAACTGCTCTGTCCTCTCTAATTTTTAAAAATAATAACTTCCTTTTTCCAGATTTATGCTTCCTGCCCATATATTTTTTTAAATATAAGAGCGTTCATTGTATAAATCTTGAAATAAAATTAATCTTTGTAATTGGGGGTTAAAATAAACATTTTAATCAAAACATAATATGTTTTTGTCCCAAGTTCTTACCAAATACTGCTTTTCAAACTGGAAGTATGAACATTGAAATCAAAAAGACAGAAATAAATGAAGCATCCCATAGACCGAAAAACTCAAGTATAAACAAAGAGGCCGTACCAGTTATAAAAATGCTAATTGTTACAAAAAATGATGTTGGCAGAAAATCCATCGCTGAGCGAATATCTCCTTTGAACTTATCTGGGCTGTCTGGTTGAACAGGCGAGCGAGCATCAAATTTCTTGGTTGGCTGGCTCTGCAAGGAATCTCCAAAGGCAATCGAAAGGAACAAAAATAATGAATGGCCCCATATTTAATCCCTGTTCGAGCTTTCCAGGTGTTGTTATACTAGCGAGGATGAAATGGTGGAGGCCTCCAGGGGACATTCAAATTAATGCCTTAGAAGCCTGCAAGGATGAGTTTAAAAGGGCGGATTTTAAATGCTGATATTGATGTGGTACAAAGATCTTTTATTGATAGATTAAAGGAAAAGTCTTATTTCAATTTTTTATGTCGCTTAAAATTATGAGTTCTGTCATTGTTTTAAAGCTTCCATTATAACTTTTAAAGGTTTTGAGGATGAGGTTGAATTCAAAAGTATTTGTTAGGTACATAATTTATTAATTTTATTTATCTTGCAAAGTGTATAAAAATGGTCTGATCACATCTTACTGAAATTTTGATATAATAAAATATTTAAAAGACTACTTAGATAGTAATTAAATGCTTATGCTTATTTATGAACGGGAAAAATATAACTATTTTTTTCGATTCTATATAAACCTATTTGGGTATTAATTATAAAATTAATATAATTTTGTTGTGGCAAATAAACGTATCATTAAGGAACTCCCTGCCATCTTCAGGGTTATGTACCTCCATTTCCTTATAAATATAGACTAAAAAAAAATAAAAATAAATGTTCTAAATAAGTTTTAAGACACCTGAGTTTATTTGGTAAGCTTTAAATACACCTTTTTAAAGGATTTTTACCTATACTTAGAAAGAGTTTGATTAAAATACTGGTTAGGGTAAACTTTTGAAAAATGAATAGCAGGAGGAAAAAACTGGTATACTTAAAATGGTATACTTAATGGTATTACTTAAATGGTATAGCAGGTATTTTTTTGTCCATAATAAAAAAATATGACACAAGAAATGCACTTAAAACCTTATAGGCAAAACAAATATAATATTTTACTATATATTATATTTGTTTTCAATCAATTAAGTGAAAAAAAAAAAAAAATTCCTCTTCCATATTTGTTTTCGAATATCAAACTAGAAAACATGAAACTCAGCTGAAATCACAAAAAAGTTTTTAAAATACAATAGCATATGAAATGATGCAGTACTATAAAAAATGTAATATAAAAATCAGTTCTAAATGAGTTTTATACAATATTTATCGATAGGAAAAATTGTGAAATAATAACATTTTGATATTGCAAATGAAAGCTACAACATTCCTTTTCGCCAAGTATCTAACCAATTAATTTTCAAAATATGTAAAAAGAAAACTTTAAGCTTTCAGATAAAAAGTAAACAGAATAAGAGACGACACATTGCCTGCGAACGATATTAAGCTAAATAAAAAAAAAAAATTACATTTTTTAATCATTGCGCTGTTAAATGAAGCTCAGGAGCTTAATTAGTAATAATAGAGAAAAAAGGTTTGGTAATTTTTTTTACTGCCTTCTTTATTGCTAGATGAATTGTTTTCGAAAAAAAAAGCTATATTATGAATATGCCTTTTTTTTTTAATACCTAAGTTGGCCAATATTTGATTAAAAACGAAACCTTTGGAGTATGCCAGTGATTCAATAAAAAAGCTTCTAAATTGATTTTTGTTTGCTTTTAAAAGAAAATAAGCCTGAGTGAATTGGGTGAAAATCTCTTAAGTTTGGGATATTATATTTTTATTGATCTTTGCATTTTGGATTAGGGGAAATTGTAAAAAGAAATAAAAATTGATATACCTCAAATTTCTTTTGATGTGCTTATTGCGTATGCATTGCAAAGAGTTATAATAAATAGAATAAAGTTATAACATAAGTGTTAGTGGTTACGTTCTTGAAAATCATTTTTAGCAGTGATTGCATAATTTTTAATTTTTAAATTTTCGAAATTATAAATCTAAAACACTTTAGAATTTAGAAAATAATTTTTGTTCTGCATATGTATTTCGTATTGTTTTAATGTAACATACTTTTATAACATATATCAAAAAATATACATTTTTTCCAAATAATATTTCATTCGTTTAGTTTTAAAAGCGTTTATATGTTTAGATATAAAAAAAAAAGCTTCATATTACATATTTTTTCGGCTAGAATTCAGTATTGGAGAATAAATTTAGGACATAAAAACAACAAATTTATTACTAAAGAACTAACTTTTTTTATAATAATATAAATTGTAATTTTGAAGATCTGTGCAAAAAAGTTTTTGTAGTCGTGTGTAAAATTTTTAAATTGTTTATATAATTTGTAACTATCATCATAAAAGAATAATAATTTGATTTTATAATGTGAATGGACAATTAAAATCTTTTAACTTTTTTTTTAGGCGACAGTTAATTGATATTCTTACCAGAATTGATATCGTTCTTAATTAAAAATATAACAAAAAAATTAATTAACAATAAATTCAATTAGCTCTCATTAAATTAAGAATAGACACTAAAAGTATAGACATAAAATCTCCAGTGTGAAAATGAATTGTGAGAATAAATAAAAAATAGCTTCGTTATTGACATAATTAACTAACTTTCGCAACCAGCAGACACCTTAATTTCTTTGATATCTTGATTAAATTCTCCTTCCACCCAACAAGAAATCATTGATGAAGAATATTTTCGACTACAGAACAGTCACCACAATTCTCTTATGGGTGTTCATGAAGCGTTTAATAATTTCTTCCTGAGTTGCATTAGTCAAAAGTAGTTTGTAAATGGATAAAATGTTATAAATAAACGAAACTCCTTTTAATTTTAAATTATTCCTTTTCAATAGTGATTCCTATGATATATATGGTTATGAAAATAATATTTCATAAATTCTGGAATATTTCTGTCATTTTTACTAGATATGCTGGAAGGGGGGTACAAACCTTTTTATTATCCGGATAAAACAATGGTTTACTTAAAATAATAAAAAAAACTTTAAAATATAATTGTTATTATTTAAATAATGATCATCATTATCTGTCTTTTACGTTAAAAACAGGCTTATGTGAACCTATAACAATCAAAGTTTCGATGTAAAGATAGATGACAAAAATGGAGAACTATTGAAAATTTCCATATAAGAAAAATAAAGTTAGAAAATGAAATTATAACTTTAAAGTCTGATTTAATTTTGAAAACAGAAAAGCTTGGAGGAGAATTTAGGAAATATGAGCATATTTAAAAATATCAAATGTTTTAAAAATATATTAATTATATCAATGTCTTGTTCCCTGTTGTCTTGTATACTGGGAATAAATAAAAGAAACCAACTATGAATTTTTACTTTTTATATTCATCTTGGGGTGGGACATAGATACCCCTTTTTACAAATCGTTAAATATAGAAATGACAAATATTAATAATTTCTTAGTGTATCTATATATTTACCTTACTTTATTAATGGTATTTAATGTTTAGTCTTATATGTAAACTAATATTTGTTCTCAATTAGCAAGAGTTTCAATTTGTTAACTATCACATGTCTTATATAGAATTTGAGATTAATTTCTATAGAAAAAGTTAATCACAAACACCGCAATTTGGCCACTTTTCATGTGAAACAATTCTCACTTCTTTGATTTTACTTAATTTAATAATTTTATTTAAAACTTTCGCTCTGGTTTCCGCATATCTAAATAGTTCTTAGGTACTTTAGGAAGTCTCACTTTGAGTTGTGAAGTCGAACTTAACCTCGATTTGAATGTCGGTTGCGAAACATCATCGGATAGCTTCAGTGAATAATTTACCATAGATATCTGATGTAGTTCTAGTAATTGAATTAGTTTGCTTGTCATTTGTCGCTTCTAACTTGACAAACTCGCCCGATTCATTATAAACTAATGAAGCCTCCCTTATTGATTCTAACGATTGACAGCAGCGCTTTCAGTAGGCATCGGATGAAGCTGTCCTAATGACTCCAAACTGCTTAGATACTATTTCCACATCAAATTATTCTTTATCTCCAGCAGCAGCAGTCTGTTATCATTCTACCAGGGCCTTCCTCAAGTCGCTTCTGGATATGTTTTGAGAACATAGTACTCCAGAGAAATACACCATTACTTAAAATAGACGCCTTATTATCTCAAATATGGCAAGTTATGTTCTGGCAGATTGTTTTGCAGGCAAAACATGTTCGAAAGAAGTAAGTTAACTTGAAACTTTTTTCCGATAAAGTTGTTATTATTCCTTATTTCTCTAATAAAGTCAATGTTTTTGGTGGAAATAATTGGACTGGAATTTATTCTACTTTTTCACATTTCTGAATGTATTATTTTACATTGATTTATTTAAATGTAAGAATTCGTATTTGTTTAACCCTAGTTTCATAAAAATTTTAAGGAATTTTATTTTTTGAACAATGGAAAATCAAAAATGATTTAAAGATAAAAATTCAATTGATTTTTTACCGAACAGTTTCAAATGATGGAAAGACAAAGGGTATATTACTTTCATAATTTCTTCATCTGAAGTATAAACAAGTTAAAATCATGATTTTAACTATTATTGATAAACTCACAAAGTTATGCAATGAATCATTGCAAAAAGGAAAAGCACAGCGTAATAAATCATTCGAATTCTGAATATTCATTTGCATTAAGAGGATCTTACACTGAGAGATAAGCTGACTAAGTTGACTGGGCGACTTTAAATATTATCTTCAGTGGAGAATGGATCTCCTGTGTGTTTTTTTATCAATATTTTAGACTGCTTCAGGTATCATATATCGTTCAAGCACCTGAATTTCAAATTAATTTGTCTGATTAATTATAAACAACATTTCCTTTTTATTGGCTAACTTCAGTATACTCATAATTTTTCGGGAATAATTATTTGCATAAACTCTTTTGGGCACGGTTATTCGTTGACTTTGGCCTGAAACATTTTCTACAAGACACCAACTATTAAGGAATTCAATATTACTGTAAATTCCTGTCCATGAATTCATCGTCTCATAACCAGCATAGATACAGAGGATTTCGGTTCGACCTTTCTGTTGGCTTTAGAACCAGGTTCCTTTGTTTAGATATGCAGTATGTCTTCTAAGGGGCGTTTATTTGTGCATATAGATTATTCATTAGGATACTATTATATAAATACTTTGAATACTATAATACTATATTTAAAAAATATAATACTGATACTATTAAATTTTGTTTATTGACCAATAATTCTTATTGTTTATATATCAACACCGAAAATTGTACATAGTTTTGATGAATTGTACCTGACAGAATCAGGGGTCCAAGATTAATGTTAACAGTGACATCGACGGAAAAAGATATACTTTAAGTTTTTTCATGTCTTTCAAGGTTTCAAAAAAGTACTTGATTTATGTTCTGACATGACCAAAGTGATAAATAGTAGTTTTATTACGCATGAATCTTTGAAATGAATTTTCAGCGTTTATTTAAAGTAAAAAAAAAAGTAGACATATAATACATAAAAGAAACTCTTTTTTTTTTTAACGCTAACTTTTCAACTTAAATTTTTGAAGAACTTAAAATTTAAAAAAAAAAACGAAATAAAAATAAAAGGAAAAAATTAAAATAAGAATTATAAAAATTAAAGGAAAAGTGTTTGAAATCAGATTAATCATATATTGTTCACTTTTATCATATTACTAGACGTTTCCATAAAAAATATATAATATCTATTGTTTGAATAAAATAAATGCTAGTCTAATTTTTGAAAACGCATATGTTTCAAAACACTGAAAGTTTTCATTTGTTTCTAATGGAACTAGCTTTATTTATTTTCACAAACAGTTTTCGTTTAAAGTTAATTGAATGAAATAAAAAATGCTGATTCGTCAATTAATTAGAAAACTGAGCATAATAGTACTGTGACTGACTTCGTATCATAAGTGTACATTATTAGCTGTAAAACTTTAGTAAATGTAGCGTATCATTTATTAGCTGTAAAATAAATTATCATTTAATAACAGATAAAAATATTTTAATATTATATAGACGAAAACTATTCTGTGTTAGATCTGATGCATGTGACATATGCTGCTAAAAATTCGCTACTAAAATATTTCTTTTGATCTATGACAAAATGCTATTTTATTTTTTAGTAACATTTATTGAATAGACTGAGAAAATTCTAGACCAAAAATGCTGGCATAACATAATTTAAAACACAATAGAATTCCAGGATCCTATACAAATTTCTATCTACTGTAATATATCTGAAATTACGGGATGTCTAATTTCTCGTAATAGATTAGAATATATTTGCTGGAAATTTATTTAAATTTTTATGTAGAAATGTTGAAAACTTTGTAGGATCGAAGAAAATTACAAAAATTATTATTTCATAAGTAATTTTCTTTCCCAATTTAGAACTCTATTCTGCGATGATCAACAGGCAATCAGAAATTTTCAAAAATATTGTACAATTTATACATTGTGGGAACAGTTTTAGAATGGATACTGTAATGTGTGCATCTTTATATTTTGTTAATTTTTTAATTAAAATTTCATTGAAATTAGAAGGAACAGCACAATGAATGAAAATCAGTAATATCCTCATCATTAGCAATATAAAAATTATGAGATATTATCTTGATGTAGCTCATCAACACATAAAACACTACAACGAATAATTTATCTCTCCTTGTATACATACAAATTCCTTCATATCGTTACAATGACATTGAAGTATTTTATTTGTCTACTTAAACACTGCATACACATATAAACACTGTATACAAAATTATAGCAGTTTTTACTTAAGTATATAAGCACTGTAAAAGGGATTGAAAAATTCAAAAATAGTTGTTAATGGAAAATAATATTTTAATGGATGTTGGACATACAGGCATATTATAGTTTTCTTAAAAATCACCTCGTTCTCTTGTCGTTATTACCACCATGGTAATTTATTTAATCAAAAAACAACTGAGTGTATTTACATAGCAAATTTTCTTATATTCAAGCATATTAAGTTCATGTAGGTTATGTATATAAGAAGAATCTACTATTTATGTATATATATTCTCACAAAATATTTCTGTCGATGCTTGACGATAATAAAAACTATTTACATATGTTCAGATATAAGCGCAGAAGTTTTCAATCTATAGGAATAAAAAAATTCATTCTATCTAAACATCTTTCAGATCTTTTATAAGCTAAGCACATTCTTTGAAAGCAGAGGATTTTAATTTATTCTCATTTTTATGTTTGTAAGATGCAAACAAAGTTATCTCTTAAAAGAATTTCGATTTCCTAGCTTCCATGCTATTGTCTTTATAGCTCGATCCAATTCACAATACATACGTATGATCTTATTAATCATCTAGACAAAGTGAAGGAATTTAATTGTGGTTTCTTTTGTTGCACTCTTTTTGTTTTAATGCCGTCTTTCTTTTTTTTTTATTCTTAGTCACATTTTTGCTGTGAACAGACATTCTCAAACAAATGTAATTATCTCCAAAACAGGGTTTAATACTCATAAAAAATTACAGTCAGCCCAAGAAGAAAATTCAGGGTGTTTTTTAACTAATAACATTACAATATTTCTAGAATAATTCTTTTAAATAAGTTCTGGCCCTCCAAGTAATAATTTTAGAAAATCATGACAACTATTAAGATTTTAATAGTGATTTAATATATTCCATTAATGTTTAGCTATTGAATTCGTAAAATTAATGTATTTAAAATTTTATTATTACAATATTTACAAATGCCGTTTAATAATGTCCCTATAGATTGTATTTTCTTATTTAAAAACCTTTTGATATTAAAATATCCTTACTTGTTATGTTGTTTAAAACTCATTGAACTACATAAGGGCACTAAATATGACACATGATGGGCCTAGTTAAAATACATTACAAGGCTATATGAAAAATAATGATTGTGTGTTAGTCTTTATGAGCTTCCAATTTAGTGTTTGACTTGATAATATAACTAAATGATACACATCCATTGAAACATCTTGTTTACCAAATGAAAAGGGAGATATTCTAAATAACCTATCCTTATACAGCTTACTAAACACTATGCACAAAAGAAAGTTTATAATTTAATCCACTTCTCTCTCTAGTAATAAAAGGAATGCGGAATGCTTATAACATTTGCATTTGATATCTTTTAATTACTTGCATGCATGCATGGATGAGATAGTGTTATTACATTAAAAATTTATTTTTATAAAATTAGAAATAAAAGTATTAAATGAATAAAAATTTATTAAAATTAAAAAAAAAAAGAATTTCGTCTTCTTGACAGGATGCAAATATTATAAACATTCATTATCACACGTTCCTTTTATACCAGTTTCCAAATAGTGTTGCTGAAATAAATGCTACTCTACTTGATGCCGGTTATGAAAGATGCTACTCGTCATCAAATTTAAGAGCCGTAAATATTTTTTTTGTTTGGTTCCAACTGCGGATGTTTAACGTGCCTGTAGCTTCAGTCTGCCAGCATGACTTAATCATTCTGAATGGCCCAGCCACTAGCAGAGAGACGGATCTATGCAAAAAAGTATTTTTTGTTTCGAGTTTGAGGAATCGATAGTTCACCAAGGAATTTTCCCTTCAGAAAACGGGATACGGAAAAAATCTGAAGAACGCCCTCCCCACGTTTACAGACGAAAGTAAGAATTGAAATTCCTTCTCCTTTACTGCTCCTTGATCTTTTTTTATTCAATACTGATTTATCTCTTTGAAACTCAAAAAGTAAAATAAATTTCTTATATTTTTCACCTGAATCATTTTGAGAGGAAAAATAGATTTTAAAAAAGTAGCGTTTCGAAGACGTAGTTCAATTCCATTTTAAACCGTAGCTTAAAAGCTGTAAAGGGGAGGGTGAAGGAATATGATAAACTTTAAAACGATGCTATTTTTATTTCATAATCATAAATTTTTATTGCACAGTTGATTATATCATCCCAAAATTACTGAAAATATTGAATAATTTATTAAGCTTGTAATTATTAAATGTTGAAAGGCAATGTTTTGAGTATGAAACACGGATGAAATATTTTTCTGAATTTAATTACTACAAAAAGGCATAATATACGAAATAATTAAGAAATTAGTGTTTTATTTCCTATTACACTAGACATCTCATCTAACCCTTAAATATTTTTCAATATAAAATCTTAAAAAATGCTGTTATTATGACTATATCTTCCTATTAATTTATATAAAAATATCATTGAAATTGTTCAAATGAAAATGAATGAAATGTTGAATTATCAAATGAATCACGTGAATTTTGAACGTTCCTTGAAAACATGGCAAATAATGCATATTTGAGCTGATGTTTTTATATGGATTTTAAAAACAAACGTCTTAATCAGACAAACGGTTCCATATATATGTATGTGTTGTTGTACGGAAACTTTACATAACATTGTTAATCTTATTGGCAGATATTTTTAAAAGTAGATAAATACACTTTAAACCATAAAGACACAGCGCAGATATTAAAAATATATAGGTGTATATATTTTTGTGTGAAGAGTTCTTTAGAACATTACAGTACCAACCGTTTTTCGATGTCTTATAAAAGGCAAAAAAAGTTATTTGAACGTTCGTTACAGTAAGCCAGTCTCGTAAAACAATCGCACTTCATTCTGGGTGATTTATTTTGATGGACTCAGATAATCCAGCAAATCTGAGAGGTGTCAGGATGGCGGATGAGCCAGCACAAAGGCAGGTCTAATCCAGGGTTTCGTTTTGTGGCTCACGAAGTGCACAAAGGGAGGTTGATAAGTGGCTGGCAGCAGTTCATCATTCGGCGGAATGCATGCTCAAGTTGAAGAGTCTTTGGCGAGAGAAATTGAAACCAATGATTGATGGCGTGTCGAATGGGAAATAACTTCTGCGGGACGCTAACACCTTCAATTAGGAATTAGTCATCTTGAACTTATTACTATTCCACAATCACTTTTTGGAAGCAAATATTAGTTCGTATCTATTCATCTTATAGGTGATAATAGGAAGTGAGTGTAGAAACATATTATGTTTAGGTTCAAGACTTCAAAACAGTATTTTGATATCAACTCATTCTAGTTTATTTGTTTGCGTAGTTGTGATGTAAAAAGTGAATAGGTTTTTACTTACATTATAAATATTTGAAAGACATTTTCGTTTGCATTTATCCATTAACGGGTTGATAACTGTTAATGCATGCAGAAATATGATATTAGATTCAGGACAGTTTTTTACATCTACTTATTTATTTTTGTTTAGTTATATTGATCTTTCTTGTCTAGTTGTCTTACAAATTGCAAGGAAGTTCTTTGAAGATTCGTTACAGTTAACCACACTTGTAAAATTTCGCACTTCATTCAGGGTGATTTATTTTGACGAACTCAGATATACCAGAAAATGTGAGGATGGTTGATGAGGCAGCACAAAAAGCAGACCTAATCTAGGGTTTCGTTTGTGAATCACGAAATGCGCGAAGTGAGGTTAATACGCGCTGGCAGCAGTTCATCACTCCGCGAAGTGCATGCTCAAGTAG
The DNA here is from genome assembly GCA_021605095.1 of Caerostris extrusa. Taxonomy (NCBI): domain Eukaryota; kingdom Metazoa; phylum Arthropoda; class Arachnida; order Araneae; family Araneidae; genus Caerostris; species Caerostris extrusa. The sequence continues at coordinate 31,483 of BPLR01015081.1, forward strand.
TAGTGTCGTTGGTCAGCGAAATTGAAACCAATGATGGATGGCTTATCGAAAGAGGAATAACTCCTGTAGAACACTCAATACCATCAATTAGGAATTAATAATCTCATATTTAATACTGAAACCACAATCACTTTTTGGAAGCAAAACTTATTTCAATTACTTATATCTTATTTAGCAATTACTTATGCCACAATCACTTTTTTTCCCATATGTCTATGCGTCTTATGGGTGATGATAGGTAGTTCTTTCAAAAATATGATGGAGGTAGTTAGATTCAGGACAATATTTTGATATCATTTCATTTTAGATTTTTTTTTGTTGTGAAGATAAAAAAAATATTATTATTTCTTTTTTTTTTCATTATTTATTTCGGGAGGAAATTTTTGCATTCATTTAACCGTTATTAGTTTGATGATTGTTAATCCATGAAGAAATATAACGTTAGATTGCAGGCAATTTTTTTATATCCAAGTATTGGTGTCTGAAAAGAAACATTAAAAAGAAAGGATGGCATATTTAAGGTTTTTTACAAAAGTAATATCTAAGACTTCATTTTCAAGGTTAAAATAGTCATGTTACCACTCGCAAAAAAAACTGAGTTAAAAATAATTAAAAAATAGTTATATGTGATGTAGAAACTCCCTAAATTTGTTTTTATGTTTTTTAACATTAAAATTGATGCATTCAGAATCAGTATTAAAAATACATCATGGAAAACCTGTTACATTACTTGTAAGAAGGAAAGGCGATAACTGCTTTTTCTTAAAACTTGTGAGAAAACTCTTTACTCTCTACTTACTTTTGCATTAAATGTGTTTAAATATACAAAAAAAAAAAAAAAAAAAAAAAAAAAAACCCATGCTAGCAATTATAAAGCTATTATTAAAAAGTTTGCCATTTTTAATGTGTTCAGTTCAGCGACAATGACAGAAGCTTAAATCCATAACTTTTTCCTCGAAATGCCCAAGCCTCTGGCAATGCTCTATTTGCAAAGTCATGGTAATGTATAATTCGATAAATTACACTTCATTTTCTAGTAAAATAAATGTTTTAAAAACCATTCTTACTTTTATATGATTTAGATGCAAAAAAAGATGAAAATAGATTAACAATATTTAATTGATAGAGAAACCTAAATGTTTACATTTTAAGAGGCAGTAAAATAAATTGCAGTTTGTAATAATTTAGGTTCACTTATTAATGTCAACGATATGTATATAGTACGAATATTGCCACTGTCTTTTAAAAGTTTACTGAAAATAGTTTTATTCACACAAAATTGATATTTAAAACTTCTTAATCTTTGATTTGCAGAAGTTTTCAAAATCACTATGTCAATTTTTCATTATTCTTACCGCACAAAATGAATTTATCTTTTAAAGATCTCACGATGTTGCATAAAAAAAAAAAAAAATGCTTTAAATTTTTATTTAAAATACAGGAAAATCAGTTTAAATGCTTATTTATACATTATGAATAAAAATAAAATATCTAAACGAGTGAAGCAATAAATTATGACCTTAGAGCTTCCCTTTAAATAATATTTAAATATATTCCAACATGTGTAGGTTTTTAATGTTTTCAAATTATTAACTTTTATTGTAGAAAAAATATTTGGAAAAATAAAAAAAAAACCTTTAAAGCAATTTGAAGCTAATAACTTGGGAATACAGAAAGCAATAAATACAATTTTTTTTTTTTACCATTACAACATTTTAAATGGAATTTATCTTGCTTATTGATATAAATGAATAATACAGACGCATTGCAAATTAATAGATGCATTAAAAATTTAATTTTTTTTTTCCTTTCTAAAATTGACATTTTATGTAATTATCTCGCATTTCATTGACAAATAATTTAATTCTTCAAAGTTTTAAAATCTACAAAAAGTCTATTCACTAGTGTTAAAAATTCGTACACACTTTTTAGAAAATTTCTCATTTAAAATTATCGCTTGAGATATGAGATATTACAAAACCAATTTCTACAAACTTGAAAAGATAATTTTAGAATTATACGCTTCGAATATAATCAATGAAAAAGAAAAGTAAAGATATTTTTGAAAGTGCGTTTATATTTATGCTAAAATAATCTTTCTGTGGTAACGATACAATTTATTTAAAATATTTTAGAAATATTTTATTATATAACCTTCTTGATTTAATACTATTTTTAAAGTGCTGGTTGGAGAAGGATAATTTCTGTTATTATTTTAGCAAATGTATTTCTAACACGAATATAAATTTTCATTTAAAGTTATTTTATATTCCTTTAATATTTCTCTTTGCTGTGAAATATAAATTCTTGAACATGAAAGATATTTCTGAGTGCATTATTTAACTTCCATTTTACTTACTTTTATTTTTTAACTTTCATTATTTAACTTTCTTTTATTTAACTATTTGTACATTATTTAACTTCAATTCAATAGCCATTAAAAATTAGGAATTGTAATGGTTTTATCAGGCTGTACCAGGTTGAAGGATAGTTGATAAAATGTACTCAGTATATGTACAATGTATACAGAAAGTACAAATTTGTTTGAATTGTCTAAATTGAATTTTAATTGTAATTTATCTTTATGGTTAGATGTGTATAATATATGGATGTAACCAGTAAAATTGTTATACATTCATCTAGATGATGGTGAAGCTTGTTCCTGAAGAATTAGTCATTCTGTTAGTTTTAAAGACCTAGATAAGCATTTAAAAAGGACATTTTAAAATCTTTAACTTCTTTCTCCAAAATAATCATGAGCAAAAAAGGACAAGGAGCATTAAAAAGGACATTTTAAAATCTTTAACTTCTTTCTCCAAAATAATCATGAGCAATCTTATCAATACTCTAACAAACGATTGAAAGATGATTCGATTCGATTGAAAGATGCCCTGAAAGAAAAATAATCTAGATTTCCAAATCTCATTTTATTTTAATGTATTACTTTTATTTATTAATTCTTTTTTCTTTTTTATTTTCAGTAAAAACAATTTTATTTTTAAAAATTAAATGTTAATTTTCTTCCAGAAGTTAAAGCAAATTTAGACATATAGTCGAAAAAGAATTTACTTTCAATTTTATAATCAGTAGTAATCCAAGACATTTTTCAGCTAATGAATTAAAGTTTTCATAACTATTCAAAATTTCGCAAAATTGATGTTTTCTAAGAAAAAAACAATTTTAAGGAGTTTGTAGATTTCCTACTAGAGGCCACTTTTCTGTTGTAGTGGTGATTAGTACACAATTTAAATGATATTTCAATATTTTCACATGAATCGTTTCCCTTTGACATTTGGGTTGTTTATGCCCCTGTCTAAAAGCAATAATTACTTTATCTATGGCATTTAAATTATTCTTTTGATAAAATAATTAAAAGCTGCTCTGGATAATTGGTTCGTCCTTCGCCGTTAATTATTATTTCAGTGAATGTGCTTAACTGTCAAAATCCATCACCACCTTCGAATACAACCCATAAAAATTAAAAAGTTTAATTATTCTGTTTGAGGTGCCTATGTTATAAGAATCAAACTACACGTAAAGCAAAAATCTTGTTTGCAGTTACAGCAAAGGGAGCAATCATTAATCATTCCCTGCAATTTAATGTGTCTTTAATAAAAATTTAATAAACGAAATTAAAATTTAATTAGCATTTTCTAATTATTTAATTTTACACATTACATAATTTATTTTTTATTTGTGACTACATAAATAATTTTAATCAATGTTTAAATTCATTTATTTCGTTTCTTGAATTCATAAAAAGTGAATTAATAATTGGTATAGTAAAAAAATTATACTTTTTTTTTTTTCTTTTATCTTTCCAATGCTGGGAATTTAGATTGCCAAGTTATCTACTAAACATTGTTGTCAAGTAGAAGAATGGTTATTATTTTTATTCATTACACCATAAATGTCTATTATTATGCCCCTCCTAAATGCAATATCATTAGAAAATTGGAATTTTCCTTTTAATCTTGAAAAAGGCCCCTCTTTCTTATTTATGCTTTATTGGTTTGGTATTGGATTGGTATTAATATACTTGTTGGTATTGGATTGGCATTAGTAAATTTGTTGGTATTGGATTGGCATTAGTAAATTTGTTGGTATTGGATTGGCATTAGTAAATTTGTTGGTATTGGATTGGCATTAGTAAATTTGTTGGTATTGGATTGATATTAGCATTACATTATTTGTTGCATATGTCGTATTGGTTTAGATACGTTGTTAGATTTCATTGTTATCCACATCCTTGTTAGATTTCATTGTTACCCACATCATTGTTAGATTTCATTTCTTTAATCTCTGTCTCTTTAAATCTAATTTAATTTCTTTAAATCTCGTTTTACGCACCCGCTGAAATTGAAAAGATGTTTCTACTTCATAAGAGGGAATCATATTTTTGAAATAATGATTTTCTAAGATGAATTTACTTTTATAAGCCCTTACTCAAATTCAGTAGGTTACATTGCGGTAATTTATATAAATTTTCCTGTATTTGATTTCGATTTACATTGAATATTACATAAGACATAGTTTAATCTATTCTTCAAGGATGTTCAAGCATTGTTTACAAATTTTAGTTTCATCTTTTGAAATATAATTTTATTATTTCCTTTACACCAATTGCTCGATGCAAATTCCACGTGATTTTTTTCTCACTTTTGGATCAAACAATATGTTTTATGGTACAAACCCATTGTCCATGCCATTAATCAAATCCATTACGCAATTAAAAACCAATCTTCTGGCCTTTTAAAGAGAAGATTAAGGGTTTCTTATTATATTGTTCTGTTTGGAGAAGAAAAATCTCTTTGGAAAATTCAGGTCAATCTTGCACTTGAAAACTTTGTATGACAAAATATATGGTATCATATATGCATGTATTTTTTAATTATGAAATTTTATCCTAAACAGGCAATTAATATTAATGTTCTTTTTTTCATTAACAATTAGAATTTTGATGATACAATATAAGTTTTGAAATTTTTTATGGATAATTCTAAAAGCATCTAATCTAATAAGTTAAGCAAGAATATTTTATAAGTATTGCTTTTATTTAACGAGATAAGCAAAAGTTGTAAAATAATACTTCATTTACTGATAATAATCTGATAACTTTTCCAACAAAAATTTGTTTCGATTAGAACGTCACTAAGAACTGAGTTTTGTTTGTTTAGGAGAAGTTACTTGTTAAGCTTTTGTTCTCATAAAGTAACTTAAAGTTTTCTTAAAATAATAAACGGACATAAAATTGATAAGCTCCATTACAATTAGCCTGGATGTATGAATGCTTTTATTTTTTCCTCCTTAAATATAGTTCCATTGCCCTTAAGAAGGCTTACAAAAGTGCATCTAAATCAGCAGTAATAATGTTGACGCACAATATTAATCATTAGTAGAACGTCATCTTATCAATTGAGAGCATTTTTATGTGTTAATTGGAAAATAATCGATAAATAAAACATTATTTGTCAGGAAAAAAAAATGAACGCAGCATTGTGCTTTTTTAATTCGATTGCATTAAAAAACTTTTCATTCAACAAAATATTTAGTTTTTTCTTGTCATACATCCATAAATATAATTAAAGGAATTTATTTCTTATCCCTTTCTTTTCCATAGAAAGCAATTAAGCACATTTCTTGAACGAATTCCAGTGTCTCTTTAGCCTGTCTGCCTGAAAGAATTTTGTAGGCATTCCTCATAATCGTCGTTGACAGTACTTGTAATGAACAGAGGGTAAACGCAATCTTCACTTATGTTTTCTTATTATGAATATTTAATTCGAAACGCTAATTTTAATTCCGTTTTCTGCAGTTTTAGAGAGCAATGTTCTGGTTGTTAAAGTCTGGCATTTGAAATTTGCGTTTAATCCAAAAGATAAATTAAATCTTGGATATTTTTCGTAACAAGTACAAAAATGTCATTAGCTAAAAACCCGCATGAACTTATTTGAAATAAGGGCAGTTCTCTCTAGAGTAACGCTCTTAACAAATTTGCAAAGGCAATTTTAACTAATGTGTTTGCTAATTTATTTCTCTTGAGAATATTATTCAGTTTAGAAACAGATGTATCTTTTAAGTTGAATAGGCAACTTTTGAAACTTTGCTAACTAATTAATAAGCAACATTTTTCTTCAATGACTTCGGAAACAACCCTTCTTTTATAAGCTTATTAAATATTTAAAAGTCACTTATAAATTAGATTTCCACATCATCAATTGGAGTGGTAATATCGATGGATAAGAAACCCTTCACATTTAATTGCCTCACTCTTATATATTTCGTTTCCAAATGACTGCTTTAATATTTCTATGTAGAATCAACCATTTATGCTTCAAATCATCAACATAACATAGTGATAACATAGTGATAACTTTTATGAGGCAGAGTAATGCATTTACTTCCGCAAAAAGCCTGTTTTAAAATCAAATAAACGATAATTTGTTGAAAAAAAAAACATTAAAACATTTCTAATGGCTCTTTGCAGCTTTTAAAGCGTTTAAATCCTATTAAATGGGACTGATTACGTTTTAATGAGCAGAATTTGTTCACTGAAATGAGAAATGAAATGAAATTTATAAATCTTACAGATTAAAGAGAGTACCATATTTGACCATGAAATGAGCTCTTTAATTATTGAGTCGTTTGTTTTAAAAATACTGATGCTGCTTCCATTGAATAATTAATTTTATCTTGGAGCAGCACAAAAGAATAGAACCTGTAATCTTAACATTAGATATTTGCTATCAGATAAATTCCAAACATTGAAAAAAATAAACTAATAGCAAAGTTTCATTTCTGCAATAAAATACACCAAAATGGCGAAGAATAACATTAAAAATGGTAATAATTTGAAATGAAATTGAAATTATAAAATGCTCCTAATTGTAGAGCCATGTTTTTGTTTAATAGTAGGATAATATTTATCGAAGAAATGAGACTAAACATGAGACAGACACAGCTTAAAGAATTTTTAAACTTTATCTTTACTTAAGCTTAAAAAGTTATGGCAATAAACGTATACCCACACAAATTAATCAAAGAGTAAGAAAAAAAATTTAACTCTTTTTTTTTCTTTTCATGTATTGTATACATTATTTATTCTTAAAATTCATCTTTGATAAAATTCATTTAACAATAAGAAATTAAACTACAATAACTCTTTTTAAATCTCAAGGTATAATGTAATATAATTTTGTTATTTTCATTTTTTTCCTCTTCAATAATTTTTTTTTAATTTCTCCTTCATAATTATTTTTATTTTGAGATTTTCTAATATGTATAATTTTAGCGCATATTAATAATTTTATGAAAAGGTTATTATTGAATGAACATTTTTTAATGAAAATATTGCATTAGTCCATATTTATAACGAAATTTGAGATATTTTCAATGATTTTTCTTATTAGAGTTTTCTTTTTTTTTAAGTAAAATAAACTTATGAACATAAATAATAGTAATAAAATAGACAAATATTTCTAATATCTTTAACGAATATAAATATGCTGTCAGTGATAATAATAAATATAATATATGTACTTGAAGTAAATGAAATGTATTTAAACTCTTCCTAATTTTCTTTATTACAGGTATATTTTTCCATTAAATATATTATTTTCCATTTTTAGTTAATCTATCAAATGTTTCTTTTATACTATCCATTTTTATAGTGGTATAGGAACTTAATATCCTTTGATTGCTTAGCTTTGGCTCTCTAGCTTTTCTCTGTTTAATATTTTTCCAAGTTAAGTTTTGTAAATATATGTTACTAAGTTAAAATATTTTGTCAAATCTCATAATTTTAACACTAGAAAACACTTTACAGTATATTTTTGGAAGCAATGAACATTGCAATCCAAAAGAACTTATTAATAAGAAGAGAAATTAAAGTTTTTCTATCGGAAACAGATTGTCTTAACAACCAAAATCTAGAACATTTATATTGAAAAAGAACAAAATGTTTCATTTCCTACTGCTTTAGTTCTAGGTAATAAGTAAGCAAAGTGCACATAAGCGGTCTGAAGTTTCTACATATATTTTTCAAAATCATTATAAATATTAATTTCTTGAAATTATTTTTCTACGAGAGCAGCTTGCAACGGTGAAAGTTTTCAGCTTGTTCCAAAAGAGAAAAAAAAAAAAAAAAAAAAAAAAAAAAAAAAACCCAACCCCTGCTTGCCAAAAATGAACGAAGAGATTACAGTAAAATGACTCCTTGATTGAGCTTTTTGACTGAGTCGTACTCTCTTGAAAAACCTTTGTTGCCATGACAACACCCTTCTCAAGATCGTAATTGTTTACTTAAAATTTCGTTCTTGGCTTATGGCCTGTTATTAAATATTAAAAGATCACAAAAAGTGCATGAAACAAAGTCTATACTTGCAATTTTACTTCGCAATTGGAAAAAGTAGATGCCAGAATGGAAATAAATTTCACGAAATGAGCTTTTCAAAATGAAATGTAAGCATTTGATGAACACAGTATTTCTTGTAACAGTTCCTTTTTATTCTTCTTTTTTGCTCAAAAAACTCTAAACAATTATTCAAGAATTTCTTTTCAAGATACATAGGGGCAATTAAATTGATTTTGCATTTTGCTATCTAAAGAACTGCTGAAGCAAGCAAAAAAATTATATCTTACGAAAAATATTGCTGGCAGGAACTTTTGATACACTTAATAAGTCTTATTTCTAATTATGTGTTTTTTAAAGAACCACTTCTGTTATACCAGTATTCTAGAAGGCTAGTCATTACAGAAAGATGCGATTTCTTCGAGATTTTTCTCAAGAGAATTAGCCCACTTTTGCGATTTGGTAAGTAAAACAGGAAAAACATGCAGGGTAATGTTAAACATTGAAGTAAATCAAAAAGTTAACAAAGCAAACATTAGTTTTCTATTTTATGCGAACCTAATCCAACAAATAAGCCTGGCCTAGTGCATTACGAAGTAACTGTGACTCAGCTCCTAAGCACTGCATTTGTTATTCCTAATTATATTTTATGCGAAATTATGGGAGCCAAAAACACTTGCCAAAAATTCAAAAGAGTGGCTGATTATCGACATTATCAGTAATCAAATGCATAAAGAGTTTTCAAACTATAATGCATATAAAATAATGTGATGAACTTCAAAATCAAAATTAATGCAAAACTTTGTCTGCAAATTGATTTGATGATTAAAACTAAGGAAAAATTCCAACTATATTTTTACATGGAAGAATAATTATTTATACCTTAAAGTCTTTATTATAAATCCTTTAATTTGGAAGAATGGTCGTATAAAAGGGACTTATCATGTATATATATCTGTTAAATTTTATTTATTATTAGTAAAGCAGTTTTGATAGACATAAAAAAGTGATTTTAATAAAACGATTGCTAACAAATACCTTGTAATACTTTATTGTATACCGCATTGTATAAAAAATTAAATTATTAACATGATGGATTTAAAAATTTGATATGAAAGTAAAGGTTAATATTTCCATAAACAACTTAAAATAGAATTCCTTGAATAATCTTATATTTAGATAGAGAAAATGAGAGTGAACAACATTTATTTATTTTTAACATATTTCTGATATGCCTTAGCATGATGAATTTAATTATATTGTGGTATTAAAGGATTTAAAAATTTGCCTTGTAATAAAATTTGTAGAAGCCAGGCTTTAAATACTATCAAGGTGACTCCGTTTAGATAAGTAATCCCATTATAAGTAATTTTATTATAAGAAATCCATTCCTCCATCCCCTCTATATCTAATTATTTTCCCAGTGATTAATAGAACTTGGACCACCATGGGGCTGTTGCGCCAATGAAAAAGAAGAAGATTAATAGAATTTTCATTGTTTTTCATTAGCTGCTAATTTCGCTTTCAGTGTCGTAATTAGGATATTCTGCCTTAACTCAGACGACGATTTGCCATAAAATTGTATTTTTTGACAAGTAAGCAAAATTTTTAACATAATAAAATTTATAAAAAATACATTATATTACCTATATATATTATAGATGACTTAAAAAACTGGATAAATCCGTAATGAAGTAACCATCTCACTGATATGTTACAAAATGATAAATATTATTTTTAAATAAAAATTTTGCTTGATTATCAAAATTTTAATTTAAATCAAATCAAATTTCATGCCAAAATTTTTAATTCTTTCAAAACATTTTTAAATATATTCTTAATAGAGTATATTTAAAAAGTTTGCTTACATATGAATTATCAATTGCAAAACTGGGATGACATCTTAATATTAATTACCTTTAATTCAAACTTGGCTTATACAGTAGTTCTTATAATAAAGAGTAAAAAGAACACCATCTGTATTTATTGTATAAAGTATAATTCAACGCACTATAATATATGCCAAATTTTACCTTTATTATTCATGAACTTTGTAATTAAGAGTATTACGTGCAATTTTTTGTCTTTCAAATGTTCTTTACATATCTATTAAAAAGATAAAAATAATCTCCATGGCATTTATGGTATGATGAAAGAAGTGAACAATGGACCTGGAATAAGTAATTTATATTGCCAAACAGAAAACCTATATAACTTTACATTATTAGTAAGTTATACCTGATAAAACATTTAATAATTAATAATAAATTGAATCTGAATTAGCTTCTAAAAATTATTTATTAAAAGTTATAAAAATATTGTTTCATTTTTATGAAACAAAAACCAAACAAGGATTTTATTTATGGGCAACATTTATCATTTGGTAATATATCAGTAAGATGATTATTTCATCAGGGATTTATCAGTTTTTTCAGTTATCTATATTATACAGAGATGAAAATAGTGTATTTTTATAAATTTTATTATGTTGAAATTATCCTTAATTGTTAAAACTTATAGTATTTTGTATTTGAAAAAAAAAAAAAGGATTATTTCATAAATATTCAAAATCAGCGCTAAAATTAATTTTAAAAGATGCAAAAAAAATTAATATGAAAAATTGTATTGAACCATAAAAATTTAATTGAAAAGTTCCATTGGTTTTTCTGCATGAACTTACTATCAAAATTAAATGTTTTAAATATTTGTTTTTTGTTTTAAAAGCAAAATAAGGTAAATAGCTTCATTAAATTTTTCCTGGAAACAAAAAGAAATGTTTTGCTAATTGTATTTACTTATGCATGAAGTTCTAATATTCATGAATATTTAAAAAATAAAATATCAGTGATATCAAAGACCTGGCGATTTTCTAAAACAATTTATTATCTTTTCATTCAGTAAAGAATTTGGATTCTTTTTCAATAAAAGTAATAAGAAACGTTTTTAAAAAAATTTTCATTGCTATCTTCTGTTTCGACAAAAATTGCTACTGATGTTTTTTTTTTTTATTAACTCTTTGAAAATAATGATGCCTTTAATAAGCATTTATATTTTTAATACAACATTTGAAAAGAAAGAAGTAAAAAGGAATTATTTCTTTGTATACAAAATATGTTTACAAATTCTATATGCATAACTAATTAAAATGTAAGTCTTTTTCATGAAAAATAATTAAATGCTTTGTTGTAAAGACATGAATGTCATTTAAATGAAAACAATTGGAATTTTTAAACTGTTCATTTAACCTTTCATGAAGTCTAAATGTTCATTTTTTCAATCCAAGCAGTTTATTTAATCAATATTTTAATGTTATGACCCATTTCACATTATTTAGATAATTATTTTCTAGGTTGAATAAAACTTATTTCTAAGGAAATGTTTTTAAATTAGTTAAATATTAAGAAATGTGACTTAAAATTAATTTTTATTTGTCTTTCACATCAACAGTTCTTAATTGATGTTTACAATTGTTTTCGAAATGATAGAATTCCAATTAATTGTACGATTCAAGGTTCAAGAAAAAAGGCGATAGATGGAATTCAAAAAGATTCTTCTACATTTTGCATTCTTCAATGTAATTTATCCCTTTACATTATCTTAAGGAATAGATGTGTAAATAATTTTATTGACTTCAAAAGTAGCTTACTATACGATTTTAGCTTTCCATGTTGCTCCAGTTCTTCCATAGAAAACTAGATATCCTCTTTACCAATAATTTTCTTGGATTTATAGATTCAAGAAAAAAGGCGATAGATTGAATTCAAAAGATTCTTCAACGTTTTGCATTCCTTCATTTTAATTTATCTCATTACATTACCTGAAAGATTACAACAAATGTGTAAATAACTTTATGGACTTCAAAACAGCTTGCTATACAATTTTAGCTTTCCATGTTGCTTCAATTCTTCCATAGAAAAGTAGATATCCTCTTTACCAATAATTTTCCCGGATCTATCTCGAAAGGATCAATGCGCTGCTTGGGTCGACGAACTGGCGACTGAGCCGAAGCATTTTTTAATAATGTTTTTCGTCTGAAAAATACACAAAAGATTTTATCATTGGTTTGCAAAGTACCTGAAATATGTATTTTATTGTTTGTTTTGTAAATTGTACTGAATTAAAATTACATAACTATTTCAATTTAAGAAGGATATGCAATAAAGCAAACATTATTTTATGTGTTTAAATATTTAACTTATTACATGTTAAATACATTTTATTGATTTTAGTGTGTAAATGGTGTGTGTTATATTAAATTAATGGAACTCTGTTAACTTCAGAAAATGTATATATTATTATTTAAAATAATTATATAGCGTTTCGTCGTTAAATACTTTCAACTGAATTTCAAATTTCGAGATAAAAACACATGCAAGTTTATTTTAATAACTCAATGCATCAACGATTTCCCTGAACATGAGGAATTGTCGTATTAAATAATTAGTTTATCTATTTATAATGTTTACACTTTATAACAATGTATTTAAAAATTGCATAACGTTCCTTTTTAAATTGTATTACGTTCCTTTTAAGTTGTATAACGTTCCTTTCCTTTCTAAATAGGTTCCCTTTAACCAATTTATGTTGTAAAAAAATAGGTACATGTTGAAGTACTAAAATAAGACATTAGTTTTGATAATTCAAAAATATATGTAGAATCATGAAATGTTTTCAAGTTTTACATGCCAAAAGAAACACCAAAGGAATTTTTTTATGAGGAAATTGTAGAAAGAAAAACCTTTTTTTTTTTGTTTAATGATTGTAATAAGGCTCTCAAATGTACTAGAAACAAACAATATTTGTTATTATTTGTTAATAATCTTATCTTATTGATTATTAAATATGAATTAATGTCTGAAAAAATTAATTCTCACTAATTCAAATAATGTTTACTTAAATTATTTTTACAAAGCCTTCTAATTTAAAAATCCGAAATTATTTTAATCAATTGTTTCTATAATATTGAAATCTTTTGGAAGATATTATTAATGTTGTGTTCCTCCATCTATAGTTATGATGATTTATACAGGATGTTTTAGCAGCAGGTTTACAAACTTCTAGAAGGAGTAGGTATACCTAGACGACATAGAGTCAGTAAGCAAGTCTGGGGCTAAAATGCTTTCCAGACGCATTCTGTGGCGTTGCACTGGGATGGGAATATTGAGTGACTTTTCGTCATTTAACACACTGGAGCAACTGTAGTGGGAAGGCAAATCTTATGAACTCTGGGCTAGGGCTTATGCTTGGGGCGTAGGGGCTGCGGAGTACAACTGGTAAACCACACAATGCTAGTACGGGCAACGATATCTGGGAGATTTATTATATACCAATCATAGCCTTTTTTGGACGCCTACACCAGTTCTATAATACACCATGGAAAGATATTCTACTGCAGCGTTTAAAGGATTCTGCATTAAAGCGACATGCATCTGTTGTTCACATTTGCTAGAGTTGACCATGCTACTTTTTTGATATACATTGATTAATACTAAAGATACATTTTACCTTTCTTTTTTGGTGTTTTTTCTGCCCATTATTGCGTCAGGAAATCATTTCCGGCCCTATATTGCTATGTGATTTCAAGTCATCTAGGTATATCCAACCCCTCCCAGAGGTTTATAAATCTGAGACTGAATCACCCTGTATATAAAACTGTATTAAACTTATCTTAATGCCTTGTTAGAATACAGTTATATCTCATGCAAATCTTCAAAACTAACAATATGGCATAGCAATTAAAATGGTATTATAAATAGTATCGAAAGATAGCATTGTTAAAAAGTTTGGCCTTCATAACATCTGGTGCCCTCAGTATTTGTCTCTATTTTACTAAGAAAACTGTTTTTTTAATTTATAAGAGTTTTGTTGATTTCTCTATTTGCATTTATTGCATATTCCTTTTGTTCTTTGTTAACTGAAAAGCAATAAAGAATCGAATGTCTTGTTGGATTACTTTTAAACTAAACTGATTTAAAAATAAATCAGCACTTCTCTTTTCTCTCTTTATTCTTAACTGAGAAACATATTTATTAAAAGAAAACTGAAAATTTTATTATAATACCTCAAGACAAATTTTGATTAAAAATAAAATTACATACTCCCAGGCTGCACTAAAAAATACTTTATATTTAAAATGCTGGGTTTTTTTCATAAAGTTGAAGATGATATAAGCCTCTAAGTTACCACTTGTTACTTAGGAAGCTATAGATTTCCAATGAACATCAAATAAACCTTGTCGGTCTTTCAAAGTGAGTTGCCAGAATCAATATTCGGGAAATGGAATGCCCATGATTTATTAGTGAAGGGAGAAACCGGAAATAGGAAGAAGTCCTCCGTGCCAAGAAGAAAGGGAGCGTTTTACTTTCCAAGCTAGATTAACACCTGCTCCGCTGATTCTTTAAAAATAATAAAACCCCCAACTATGACTCTGATTTGCTTAAAAGAAATTGTTTTATTTTTTTTATTTATGTCTAGAAAACAAGTTTAAATTGACAGGTTTTTTATTACAATAATTTTTAAACAAATAATTGCAATTAAATTTATTTTGTTTGATTTAAATTCAAAATTAACACCACACCAATTAAAAACTATAAGTGATAAAAATGATATACTCTTTTTTTTTTTTTTTTTTAAATAACTACAATTTTTTAATTGTATTTGTTGATTAGTTAAATTCATGACCTAACCTAGTAACCTACTCTTCTACTGATTCTTTAAAAATAAAAGATTATACAAATAAAGTACTTTTTTCACATTAAATATTATTACAAATAAGTTTTTTTTTTGCAATTGAATTAGTTTAAATTTAAGAAAACACATTAAACTAGAGCAAAATCTAAAAAAAAATTAAAAAATATTAATGATTACAGTTAATCTTTTAAAAATAATAAAGTAATAATTGTTTACTTTGTTCTCAAATAAATTTCTTTGATTTACAAAAATAGAGAAAAATGAAAATTTTGAGAGATATAAGCATATCTACCATGAAAATTAGTTGTAATCGAAAATCTCACTATTTTTTATTGATCAGTTGATTTTTAATTAAATTTTATGGTACTGAACCTCATGGGGTATTTTGTGAAAAATACAAGATAATCGTCACTAAGTATTGTACTTTATTGAATTCAATATTAAACTAATTTGTTTAACATGCTAAAAGAAGCATGTTTTTCTTACAGTTTTTAACACGATTTTTTTAAAAACATGCAGTAATAAATGTAATTTATCATTTATTTGAATCCGTATAAGATATTCCAACTATTCAAATCAACAATACTTTCTTAAACCATTTTTAACTGAATCATCCATTGAAAAAGACAACGAATTCCTAACCCGCAATCACCATGGCATTAATTCTGATGACATGTTAGTTCATCAAATACTTTTTGGATTACTAAATCAAACAGATAGTTTCCATTAATTCTTTCTTAGATCTTTTTTAATTTTTGTCACATTATTTATCACCTCTATTGTCTTTAGATTAATTCAAACTCACTGTCTTTTTTTATTTACATCAAATCCTCAATCTTTCATTATCCAAATTAAGAGAGACACGAAATTTTTCTCCCTATTTTATTAAGATTCCTAAAATACATTTTATTCTTATTTAATTCATTATTGAGAGTATCTCGGTTCTTTTTGCTTATATTGTAATGGATCGTTTCATTATAACTTTTAAAACTTTTTCCCACTAATATGAAAGTCGAGAATAAAATCTCAATTCGAAATCCATCCGCAGAAGGAACGAATAATACTCGAAATATTTCGCTCTGCTCTAATTTGGAATCCAACTTGAAATCTAGTGATTTCCATAAGGCGCGTTAAATTTTTTCGAATAATCCTTCAGTAGCTTTTCAGAAATGATTTATTTTTTCTTTTGAATTTGTAAGCCCGTGGGGGTGCGAAGCATCCAAATGAACATCCCTCCTTCTTTTGGGATCCCAGTGGAGGTTCGATTTTGCGAGGAGAGGTCCGGTTGAACTTTGGTATTTGGAGGCGGTACCTTTCTCTGTTGACGCCTCGGAAGCGCTCAAATCAAATAAAAACGGGATCGAATTCTTGACGAGCAGCCTTACTTTCCTACTTTTAGAAGAAGGTAAAGATCATCATCATATTTTATCGATGGAAAAGCAAATAGAAATTCTTACTCCGAAATCTGGAAGCGCTTATGTATATTTGCTTTGCAGTGCTCTGTCGGATCATTGAAAGTTTCCAATTTATTGTAATAAGCTTTAAATCGACGGAAGAAAATATAAAATTCAGTCCGATTTTATACAAACAGCAGGCATACTTCCTCTTGCTTTCCGTTATTTCAGTAGTAAATTCTCAAAGCATGTTTACTATTGAATTCTTATCCATCAGACATGCTAAGAAACGCACTATAGAATGAATAAATATTAATCAATGTTTTTCTCAGAGATTCCCAGACTTTAAACTAGTAAACAGTATATATTCATTGTAACTTAGCCATAGGTCACACACCTCTCTGAAATTATATAACGCTTATACATTCCATTTCTTCATATATCATAATAAATAAATATTATAATGTAATACAAAAGCAAATAATGAATTTGATGTGTGATAATATATTAATCTAATAAGCCCTTTAGCATTTTCGATGTTTGAAGTAGTCAAGCATAAAAGTAATGAGTCAAATAGTGTTTGCGCAACGATATTAATGCCGAAAAAAAATGTTTGTTCACAAATATATGTTGATCCAAAATGGCTTATATATATTTTATGCATTATCCAGCAGCAAGAACTTTTACTTTGTTTAACGAAATTTTAAAATCGAGCATGTTTTTAGCAACAAATATCATAGAGATAAAATTAAGTAGATGGAGATACTGCATTTAGGCTAACAAGTTTTTTTGCAATAAAATAGACACATTGAATTTGCAGTAAAATAGTTAAGACTGAACAAAATGTTTTTTTAGCAATTTAAAGTTGTTGTTTTTATTTATGTGATGCTCAATCAAAATCTGAAAATATTTTCAACAAATTACTAATTCTAGTTCCTAGTAAAATGGATGTATTATAAAACTGATTTCAAGAAAAGTTCCTGCAGAGATGTTGTGTACTCGATCCACATTGACCAATTTTCTAAGAAATATAAATCTGAAGAAATAATCATTGAAATTCAAATAAAATTTCATTAAACAGAATGATTTAATTTATACAATGTGATAATATCAAAACATTTAAGTTTACTGTAATATAACAATTATTCCTTGCAATTCGAGCTGAAGAATGCTCTGTGTTGTAAAACATTTATTATTTTAACTGCTTAAAGTCTACATTTATATTGATACTGGAAGAATTCTATTGTTCTGTAGATGTTTTCATAAAATATTACGATAATACTTTATGATAAATAAATGGAATATTTTTAAGGACCTGTCATTTATTTAAGATTTATATTGAAAATTCTTAACTTTTACAATTTAAATAATATGAGTATATTTATAACAAATTTTGGTTCATTTTTTGGATACTTTAAAATTTAATTCCATGCGGGATTTTACCAAATATTTATTTCAAAAAAGCACACTTTGATTTAAATAAAGTGAAAGCATAAAAATGACATTATAGAGAAAATTTAAAACATCTTTCATTTTTAATGATTATTTTGCAAATGATTTTTTTGTAATTTTTATTAACTAATTCGCGAAATTTATATTAATATAAGAACATATAAACTTTTTGCATGTAATCCAGATTAATGTAATTAGTTGGTATTATTTACTATATTTTGTAGGTTATAAATAGTCCTTATTAAATTTCATATTTTGTGTAACGTAATGTAAAGTTTTTAAAATAAAATGAAAAAAGATAAATTTTCCTTTCAAATTCTACGAATTCATTCTTTTTTTGATGAATTAAATACAGACGCTTCTGAAAACACACCTAAAAAAATGTTTAAAGTACATTAAAACCTTCTAAAATATGAAGATACAATAGCATAAAATTTGAGTTTCATTGAAAACAAATTATCTTTTAAGTCCGTCTCGAGGTCAAATCTTAGAGATAATGACTTTTATTTCTCTAATTAAAATGAAAACAATCTCTAAATTTAACTTTAAAAATGTCTAATCTTCTGTGGTTGTTATATGTAAACAATTATTTCGGAATGGAAAGTATTAATTCTTCTAAAAATTCATTAAAAATAATTGTATTATTTTAGAATAAAGTATATCATTATAGAATAAAGAAGAATTTTTGTTTACCACATGAACAGTAGAAATTTTTCTTGCGTAAATAAGTTGTCAATTCATTATAAAGTTTTTTCTATCTATAACAATGTCATTATATTTTTCTAGTGATTAAATGTATGATTTAAATCATTGTATATCTGTCTCCATCTTCGACATAAATTTAATTAGGGACAATAATAGATCAAATGTCTCTTAATTTAATCATTAATGAAGCCATATTTTATACAGAATAAGAATCTTAATAATTTAGAAATAATTAGAAATAAAAATAATTTAGAAATAAATAATTTAGAAATAAAAATTGTTATTAAAACATGTATCTTTTAAAAAACTGTTAGAATATTTAATTATGGTATATTATAAATAAGTATATTCGATACTATTATTTTAAAAATATATAAGTATGATTGAAAATTTGAATTTGATTTGTTTAGAAAGAATTTAAATATAATTTTAAAAGTACGTGTTGGCATGTCAGAAATTGTATGTTTCGCATGACATCTGCGGCAGATGTTTTATTTTCACGAGAGTCATCATTTTTATCTGTAAACCAGGTTTCAGAGGAAGTATTGACAGACGACACAACTGTCAGTTCACCTGCCATTTCAGCTGCACAAGTTATACCGGAGATTTAGACTCCGCCTTCCAGTTTAGGTGTAGAGGGTTGTGATTCCATTTTTTTGCTCACAGACGTTATGACAGAGTTTTTGGATTCAATTTATTTCTTGGGTTTAAACAGCTTTCAAATGGCGATATCTTATATGTATCCATTTTAACAGGAATATATTTTGATGTCAAATCTTTTGTTGGATTTTTATTTTGTATCTGGGTTTAACATATATAATTTGACATAGATTTTACGTTTTATTTTTTTCATAGATTTTACAAATGAAATTTTATTACAAATAGAATTTTGTACTGTTAAGTTTTCACGGTATTTTTACCTCAGATATTATGCAATTTTGTAATTATTTAAAGGCAAAAATTTATCTTAAAAATCATGCTTTAAAATAGACTTGTTACTTTAATATTCTTTTTGTGATGTTTTATTAATGTTTTGTATTAAAGCATGTTTTATGGAATAACTCCCAATTCTCTCTCAATCATAAAATAATAATTGTCTTTTCATGTTATTATTAATTAAAACTGATATTTTGAAATATATATAAAATATGTATTTCTGAATTACTTTTAAAACAGATTTTGGAACCAGTTACGACAAATATTAAACAACTATAAGAAATTAATGTTTAAAATTTAACTTTTTGTTAATTAATAATTTATTAATTTATCTATCGGTGATACTTTCGAATAGCTATGATTTATTTTGAGTACTACACACTCAATTCTTCTTATATATATAAAGAACAAAGCAAAGCCTCTTGACATAATTCGTAAAAAGTTGCCCTTAAATTAGAAAAGAAAGGTATAACCACTGTTACCAGTAAGATGCTGACGTTTCTTTTAAAGAGGAACAAGATAATTACATCGAAATTATGTCTTGTTCCATTTAACTGCTCGCAGATTAAGTTGTCAGCAAATTCTACAGGTCATTAGTTATTCCTTTTGTTCTAGTGATCAGGAAAAATTGAAATAGTTCATGTTCGTCTTCCGAAATAATGTTTCTTGATTTTTTTAGATATATCAAAATATATTGTCAAATAAATTTGTGTTGCCTTAAAAATTCTTTTCCAGTAAATGAAAACGAATTATGTTATTTAATAAAGAAAAATTATTAACAAACTTATTAACTTAAATTATTAAAAATGTAATTAATATTAACTTAAATTATTAAAAAAAAATTAATTAATATTAACTTAAATTATTAAAAAATATTTCCTTGAAATTATTTTATTTGGAATTCAAATAATGAATTTCATTTATAAAATGAATTTCTTCAAAATTTTGTATACTTATACTTTTTTTGTAAAAAATAAAACAAAATCTTAATTTTATCTATATTTTCTTCAAAAAGTGCTAGGCTATACAAAATTGCTATCCGAAAATTATTAAAAGATTATTTGAGCTTGTTTTTATCCTTAGATTCATATCAATTTTTATATTGATTCATACAATTAACATGAATATTTTTTATGAAATGCTTCAAATAATATTTTTCGTTTTTAAAATTCTCTATTTAGTTAAAAATGTTCAAATTAAACTAATTCCAGTATTAATTAATTGGAAATTCATAAAAAATATTGTACTTAAAGGAAGTAATTCATAAAAAGTATTAAACTTGGAATGTAAATATTATTTTTAGTATGTCAATAAATATAATTAGTAGTAAATCAGATATTAGTAATATCAATATAAAAAGGATTTAATTAGTAAATTGAAATTAAATTATTTTTATTAAAAATAATTTGTTAGAATCTTCTTTTAAGGTAATTATCTATATTTTAAATAAAAAATAAATAAAAACACATAATTTTGTATCTTTTGATCGCTGTAATTATTTTTAAACAATTAAATTAATTAGCGATTTGCGTTAAATTAAACGAAATAATGAATGAAAAGCAATTTTAAGCTCATTATCAAAATTTATGATTCTCAAAACCCACTTTCTGATGTCAGGGTAATTTTTGAAATTAATTTTAATGATAAATTTTTTCAGTTTGTACCTTTTCGCGAAATCGATATTAAACTTTAATTAGAAATTAAATGTATTTTTTTCCCAAAGTAGGATAATTAATCTTAGCTATGACTTACAGTTCTTTTGTTTGTACTTCATTTATCTGCAGAAACAGAAGAAAAATAAGGAAACTGCACATAATTTTATATATCTTCAATAATCTAAATAAATTTCTGATACTATTATTTGATTTATAATCATCATCAGCAGCAGTGGCGCAACAGTCCCATGGTGTGTCAAGATCATCTACCTACTGGCAGATTACTAGACTGGGGATGTTTTCCTTTTTACAGGATAGGGTTGTCAGCCCTACTCTCTACAGTCATATTAGACCGGGACCTACGGTTTAAAGTGGATTCTGAACCACTACAAACATCCATAGCACCGCCGAGAACCGATCTCAAAACCTGTGGCACCGAGCTCCCGAACGCTAGTCACTCGTCCATCAGACCCCAAAATCAAACTGTCCCGGGTACGCTGTTACGCTGTTTACTGCGCTATGGAGGCTTCTTTTATAGTAGTAACTATTATTTTTAATATAATATTAGTAAATATTATACACTGTAAAATGAAATATTAAATAATCATTTTGTGATGTAATGTATGTGATGTAACCGACCCTACTATATTCTGAGATAAATCAACTTCAGTGACCACTAAAACGATATCAAATATTACTCCTAATAAAAAAAAAAAGATAAATCCATTTTAACTATTTATAGCGCTTTTTCATTTGTTATTTTTATTAAAAACCTATGATATCAATCCATATACACGGTTAAGCGAATTTTAATAAAAAGTAAAATTTCTTACTATTTCGAAGTTTTCAAAAGACGTCTGATGCTTGTGTAATCTGAATATTTCTTTCCATTAATCTTTTATTTCCGTTTGGAAGATTCCAGCTAACAAACAGATCAGACTGAACTGAAGGCTTTAAGTTCAGACAATGTATGCCGTCGAACTGTTAGGCAATCACATGTTGTATTAGTCCTTTTAAAAGGACTAATCCTCTAGAGGTTGAGTGCTGACGCTTGTGTTGCTCAAGAAGAGTGGAAAAAAAAGATAGTCCTCTTAAAAATGCCAGTTACGGGATTAAAAAAAGTAGTGCCGCTTAAGGAGAAAATGGGCTTAAAGTTTATTTTTTCATCTTTGATCTGTCCTTCTTTTACTTAAAGTTAATCGAAAAGGACTTTATTTTTATAAATGAATAACTCTCCTGCCACAAACCTTATATATTCAAGGAAATGTTACAAGTCTCAAATGATTAGATAAGATAATTGAATGAAAATGTAAAAGGGCATTGGTTTTTACTTTTCGAAATAATTTTAAATTTTCGAAAAGAATATTATTGCACTGTTTTAGTAAAATCAATCCCAGATTTCATTTCGGTTTTCATAACTTTTTTATTAACTGTTTCGGTTGCAATAATTTAATAGCAATTTGTATGATGGCAATTGTGATTTTCGATCTACTTTATTATTACACACCAAGTTTGCTATTCAAAACTAATTTCTCTTATTTCAGTAACTTTATTGAATTATCAAGATGAATCTGCTAAAAATTTCTGTTTTTACGATTAGAAATTGCATTTAGTATTATTGTACAAACAATTGCTAATAAATTGGAGATTTTTCATTTATTATATGAAAAGTGAATGCTGATAGTGGACTTATGTAAAACATTTATTTATTACTGGCATATTTTCAACTGGTAGACACATTTTATCTGATAATAAGGAGCTAATAAAATATACTTGTTAGAGAACAATATAATTTACAGAATATAAGAAGCATATAGAAAGCCCTTTTTAGATATGCTATTCCTACATAATTTATTGTTTGTGAGAGTTGTCAGATGGTTTTTAAGTTATTTAGAATAAGGTCCATTGATATCAAAACAACTTTGTAAAACTTTAATTATATTCTTCTTACTACAGTGAAGTTAAAATGAGTAGGAAATCAATAATTTCCTGGAAATTCTGAGTCCCTCCCAAATTCCGCCAGCCTTTCGAAGAAACTTATTTTGCGTAATTTAAATACGATCGTTACCACCAACCATCTAATATCTCAGTGAAAATTATTGTAACGACATGCATCTTTCGGAAGAGTACACTGCCCTTTCGTGTTATTTAAATTTCGAAACACATTACTTCATTGTTTTAATTTGCATATTCATAAACCTCGGTGAATATACATAACTGTTTGCAAATTTTTCCAGTAAATAAATTGTTCTGTCAGTCGCAAAAGCAGTTGATTATTATTGAGAATACAATAGCTCCCAAAAATTGTTTAAATCTTAATGTAGATTTTATTTGTTTTATCTACCGAATTATATTTTATTGAATTTATGCTCCTAATGTTTATTAACTGGATTTATTTATCCAATAAATCATAAAGAAAAAGACATGCAAATGAAGTTAAATGTTTTCTAATATCTCAATTCAAAATAAAAATTAAATTAAATTGAATATTTTTCGGTCTTTCGAGTTTTCTCATGATGCTGGAACTAATTTATATGTCATTGAATAGATTAATAACTCTAATTTTTTTAAAAAAATTTATGAGCATTCATATCTGTTTGCCAAGTTTTACAATTTGTCTTTTTCCTTCATTTCCTTAAATTATTTTTTATATTTTTATCCACGAAAATATAAAAAATAATTTAATTTTTTAGTTTAAAAATCATTAAAATTTTATCATATATTTTTTTTACTTGTTTTACTTACTTTTTATTTGCTTACTTTCATTTTATTATTATTTTTGTCTACTTCATTATTATTTAAATTTATTGATGAAATAAATCAGAATAAAAAGTGACTGATGTGTAAGTTACAGAATAGAAAAGAAAATCGTGGATATTTGAACTGAAATGAAGATATGAAGGACATAAAAAAAAACTTTTCTTCATTTAGAGTTTATTTTTGATGAAGTTAATAACCATTTTGGAATTGAGCATCTTAATGATGCTTATTTTCTTCTATGAAATGGGAAAACTTCATCCCAAGTGGGAGCTATACTCTTTTTTTCACATGGTTTATTTTGAAAGAACGGAATTTTTAGTAGACTTGGATAGAATACAAATAAGACAAATTAATATTAAATATATTGATGACGATATTGGAGATAATATATTTAGTTGGAAAGAAATAAAACAAGAAGTATTTGGGAAATTGGGGCAATTCTGTGAATGTCTCTGACAGGAATAATAACAATTCTCTGGTCTAACACATGTTATATTACACTATTAATATTAACACTATGTTATATTACACTAAATATTTTAAGCAACATCCTTCAATTTCAGAATTTGTGATGAATTTGTCATCAATAATTAAGTATTTTTAAATCTAAAATACAAATAACTTACTCTAGAATGCAAATACCATATTACAGGAAAATCTATGTTATGGTAAATACGAGTATTAAAAGAATTATTCGTAGATTATTACTTAGTAGATTATTCGTGTGATTTTCACATATTAATTGTTCACACAAACGATAATATAAACTATAATTTTATATTATTTTTACTTCCCCCTTCTTTTTAACCAGTACACTTTGCTATGGCCTCTGGAGTGAGACGGTGAGTAAAATAAAGTAAAATATACAGGGTCTCCATAAAGTCTTTTATAATTTCAAAATTTTTTTGCTTTTCAAAAAATTTAATGCAAAAAAACAAACGAAATGACAAAATAGTGAAAATTATTGCAAAAAGGGACATATATATTTAATACTTATATTTACCTCATTTAATTTTACATTTACATTTTTACATATATTTCCTTCATTTAATTTTACATTTACAATTTTTACATATATTTACTTCACTTAATTTTAAATTAAATTAAATTAAAATATATATTGATATGGGCACCATTAGTTACACGAAGTACATCAAGATGGTACTGGATTTCTTGGAATGTTCGCTACAGCACACCCTCATCAATGCTGGCAATGCCATCATCCTCTGCTTTAGATTAGTCGTGTCACGTACCTTTGTTCGATACAAGTTATATTTAACAGAACCCCCATAGAAAGAAGCCGAGATCGATATCTGGTGTACGAAATATCCACGGTTATGTTAAAGAAAACGTGCATCGAAACAGGTATGTGGCATGTCTAATCTAAAGTAGAGGATCACGGATGGCAGTGCCACCCTTGATGAGGGTTTGCTACAGCGAATATAACAAGAAATCGAATGCAATCTTGATGGGCTTCGTGCATCTAATGGCGCCCAGATGGAGATGTATTAAATTAAATTTAAATTAAACGAGACAAAAAAACTTAAATATATACGTCTCACATAGTAATAATTTTAACTTATCTGTCTTTATTTACCTTTTGTAACAAATTTATAAAATTGTAAAAGATTTCATGAATATCCTATCAAAGGTACGAGTTCAATGACAGCATTGTATGAGTTTTACAATATTTTTTTGGTAAATATTTGTTCTAGTATTATATATTTTATTTTTATTTGCCCTATTATTTATTTTTGTGCATATTTCATATTTTTATAAAGATGAATACATAAATTTATAGTAAACACAGTAATAAGCAGGTATACATACATTTTTGCATACGAGACAATGTTAGTTTCAATAGTACATATAATATTTTTCTCTCTATTCGTAATTCGTAGTAATTATGTAACTAACAAAATTTTAAACGAAAAAGTTACCAATAAACAATAAATGAACGATATAAGTGGATAAAAGTTAGAATTCGGTCATATTATACGAATGATTAGTGATCCTAATTTATTCATCAAATAATCTTATTTGTAAATCTATGATTTTCAAAGACACGAGTTATTAAGATTTTCTGTTCTTATAATCAGTGTTGCTAACTTTACTTACAAAACAGTTTAAGTTTCAAAATACTATTTTACAATCAATTTTAGATAATTGAATTATATATTCCTTACCTTAAAAATTTCATTAATTTTTCCTTTTAAAAATGATTAATTTTAGATAATTACTACACTCATGTCCATAAATTAAGGATAATGAAGTTCAGGCAAAGAAAGAGATAGAAGCAAATCAAATTTGACTTATTTGTAAAGTCTATTTATTAAACAAAAGGTAAAGAGCAAAAAAGATGCTATATGTTTGACATAATTAATAAAAATTGCGATTTTTACTCCCTGGAGCAAATTTCAAAAAAGAACCTATTTACAAAAAAAAAGTATAACATGGTTAGTATGATGGTTAATATGGAGTATGTCTCCCGGACGATGCAATACAGGCCTTACAACGCCTAGGCATGCTGAGTATCAAATTATCAATCTGATCTTGGGGGATATTACTCCACTCATCAAGCAATGCCCTCCGAAGTTCCGGTTGACAGGTGGGAGGGAGGGGTTATGGGCTGCAATTCGTCGGCCAAGATCATCCACACATGCTCTATTGGATTCAAGTCCGGTGAGTATGCTGGCCAATCCATACGTGTGATATCCTCCAATTGAAGGCATTCGTCTACAATGTTTGCACGGTGAGGACGGGCGTTGTCATCCATAAACAGAAATTCAGCACCCATGGCGCCCCGAAACAAACGTACATGTTATTCCAGAATGACATCCCGATAGATGTGGCCTGTCATCGTTACACTCTGAACATGCAGGTCAGTTCTGGAACCAAGAATAATTCCTCCCCAAACGAGCCATCCTGCACCACCGTAACGGCATCGTTCAATAGTGTTCTCTTGGTGGTAACGGGTACCTGGCGCTCTCCATATGAAAGTCCGGCGAGAATCAGACTGCAAACTAAACCTGGACTCGTCGGAAAACATCTCACAAGACCACTGTTGCGTTGTCCACAATGCATGCTCTCTACTCAAGTTAATCGCAGGCGACAGTGAGTTGCGGTATGTGAAACACATCTGACAGGCCTACGAGCATATAGACCAATGTGCCCTAAGCGTCTGTACACGGTCTGCTTTGAAACTGTCGTACAGGTAGCTGAAGAGCTGACGAGAAGGTCTGATGCTGTGCTCCGTCTGTTTCTTTTGGCAGTAACTGCTAAATACCGGTCCTTATTCGGCGTTGTAACTCGGGGGCGACCTATGCTGTAACATCTACTCACATTACCATCATCTTGGAATAGTTCCCAAAGCCTGGAGATGACACTCTGGGCAATTCAAGTTCTTCGGATACTTCCAGCTGGGTACGTCCACATTCCAGTTGTCCGATAATTCTACCACGTAAAGATCATCCAAATACTTCCTTTGTTCCATAACTATGCGGTTATTGCACTGAAAGGCTTTTTTAAAGCGCTTGTGAACAATTTTTTCTTCTTTGCCACCATTCCTTATATACCCCTCTCTTACACTCTCTCGTCATTGTGACGTACTATCCCGCCATCTGGTGGTTTCCTGTAATTTGCATATTCTTCTTCAAGATGTGTGTGATAATTCTACAGGTGAAATTTTTATTTTAGAGTTCACTTTCTGTGTGATTCTGAATCATCCTTAATTTATGGACATGAGTGTAAATGAATGCTTTCACATTGACAAATTTTAATCTACCAAATTTACTAGTTTTAATACTTTTATTCTTATCATTTTCACTCTTATGTTAAACAAGATAAACTGAAAATTAAATGGAATTACTACGATATAAAAATCTAATAAATTCTATTGAAGTTATCATTATCGCTTATAAGGAAACTTTCTTATTATCCCCGGTTAGTCAAGTTAATGCGATTTTACGCTGAATATTAAATCAGAAATTTTGTTTTATGTCTTTTAATAAAACTTAAAAATGAAATGAAGCTTATCAAATTGAACATCAATTCCAGTGTAAAGAAAATCAGCTGTAAAATAATTTAAATAACGTAAGAAAAATTGTTGGAGTCACTTTTATCAGAAAACTTTCTCTCAAGGTGGAGAATGCCCTAAAAAGACTGACTGAAATTTATTATGAAAATGTAAGGTAAAATAGGATGTAAATCACTGCTGTGTAGCTTGACTCGTGACAAATATGGAATGTGGAGGAGAAATGAAGTTAAAATCCGCTGGCAATATCGGTTGCAACCACTGCTTACAAAAATGACGAAATTCGATGGTCAATATAACAGCTCGTGTAAAGCATCTCGCGCCAGCAGGCGGGTTCAGACATGCAAATTCGAAACTACTTCGAAAAAGACCTTCCTTTATCGCCTGGCGATGAGGGAGTCGTGGTAAATGACTTTACTTAAGTAGAACCAAAAGCCTATCTATGTGTAAAAAGAAAAAAAGATTTATTATATGTTGGACATTGGAGAGCCTCATGTTCCGCTTATATATGCAACGAAGGTCCACCAATGTGTAGAAAAATTAGATGTTTTTTACTGAACATCGGTTGGCTTTGTATACCACTTGTGTATTCATTTGATTAGCCTACCAACTGGTAATGGGGGAGGACATTGCTTCTGGACTCACTTTTAGAAGTAATTGCCAAGCATTTGCTTGCTATATGAGAAGAAACTGGAAAAACTCCCACCAATCAACTACTTAAATTAGAGCCATTTGTTACTCCCACCAATCAGTTTATTGTTTATTTTGTTGTTGAACATCTATAAGTCTCATGTTCCACTCTTGTATATCATCAAGGAACCACTGATTGACGGTTACAACTTTTATTGGTAACTGTAACACCTTTGGTGGTTGTATGACAAAAAGTTTGAAAAACTAGGCGGCCTGAATGTAGATGCAAGATGCTTAAGACATTTCGTTACACTTTCCATCCATTCTCCTCGTTTATTAAAGCAGTAACTGTAGCAGACACCAGCGTACTCAAACCTGAGCCATCTTACACTCTTGTGAACGTTGCCACCAGGAGAAAGCATCGAGCAAAAAACAAGCATAATTTCATTCTATTTTTTTGATTTATCACATTCGTTTCATCTACAATTTCCAACGCGGAACAAAATCTAGGCATGTGCAGTAAGTAGTCGTAAAATAGAAAAATATTATAAAAATTGTAAAATTTGGAATTTATTGTAAGAACAAAGCGAATAACAATTTACTTTTGTTGAAAAATCTCCTTTTCGCTTTGAAATAACATTGTCTTTGTTTTTAACAGATAATTTTTAATAACAATTATATAATTAATATAATTATTAATTAAATTATTAACTTGTTTAGTTATATAATTATTAACTTGTGAAAAAAATGTAAATAAATATTATGCATAAAAAAGTTCGTGAAAGAAATTAAAAAAAAATAATAACCAATAAGAAACGTTGAAAGTGGTCAAGGACAAAAAAAAATTGATTAAGAAAACGAAAAAATCCGATCTCGAAAACAATACCCATAATTTTATGGGTAAAAAAACCTTCTGAACAGATTTACAAAGAAGCTGCTATAATTGGTCCAATATTCTGTCTCCAGGAGTGGAGTAATGGGTTTTAGGATAAGAGATATACGATTCAATTTTATATAGAATGTGTTAAAAAGTATTCTGGGAGGTCTTAAATAGAATCAATCTAAGTCAGTTTCCCATATAAAAAGGAACTAAGAAAAATTTCATGTAGCCAACCCAATGATCGTAAATTTTGTCATTAGCACACTTTATTCCATTACTTTCCAGGACATATTGTCGTATGTGTCATTGTCATTGAGTCGACCCTACGTGTATCGCCCATTTGTCTCTTGCTGAGTAATTTAAATTTGGTACCGTTTTCATATTTTTTGTTCTTCTCGTTAAGTCTTAGAACTGTATTATAGTTCCCAGCACCTCTATAATGTACAATCGAGAACAATCAGCTACAGTGGTTTAAATAATCCCATGAAAAATATGGAAATTGATTTAATCTTCAATTTTTGTTCCGATTTTACACTATTAAATTTAAAATTTTCCTACATTTTAATTTGCTATAATAACCTTACATAAATATATATTATTAAAATGAAAGAAAATTATTTTATTTATTTCATTCGGTTTTTTGGCACAAAAGTGTATGTTGATGAGACTACGTAAAAGTCTGTAATTACATAATATAGAAAGAATTTAATTTAGTATTCATTTTTTTATTTTGAATCTTTGTTATTACAAAAACATTATATCTACTTTCATGTCATAAAAAAATTTCATGAGCTATAGCTCATTTTAAATTATTTTTCCTAACCCAGTAAATTCATCCTTTTTTAAAATTATTTCATTTATCTTCAAACTTCTTTGATTATAACGATTAATATAAAATTATAATCGAATTCCCTATTTAATTTTAAGAAGTTGTGAAACTGAATAATTTAATTTAATAAGGCGAAGCATTAAAATCCTTCTTGCCCACCTTTAAATGAATATACATTTGATAGTTTATTGTAATTCAAATTAAAGTTTATTATTTCATGTGATGAGTTGTAGAAAAATTGAAGTCATAAAGAGTTTTTCAGAGATGTTTCAAGGCACCATAAAGTTTCGGTTAGGGTTGTAAAGCAAATTTTTCTTAAAGTTCCAATGCGTTTTGAATTTAATATTTTGTCTTTATGTTCAATTTAATGATCAGAAAGATTCACCTTTTGTGCTTTATTTGATTCCAACTTTCAAAGGAAAAATATAAAGAAGCCAATAACAATTGAGTTTTAAAAGATTTTCTCTTAAACATTGTGCAAAATTTAATGGATAAAATTGTTATTTTTTACAAGATATTGTGTTACTATGTATATTGCGTTACTATGCATTAAAACTTGAAATGTCATATTACAGGAGAATAGAAATCTTTTGAATATTTTTCTTTTAATGTTTATTGCCTGAATTGTATTGATTTGGCAAAATTCTTCCCCGCCTAATATTCTTGAAGTACATTTTCGCTTAAAAATAGAATTCAGAAATAATTGTTTAAGACTTCTGATAGATCAGTTGTCCAAATAGCAGTATTTAATTTCTCTCATTTATTTGAGAATGTTATAATTTTATAATTTTTATTAAAAAGAGGATTTTATATTTTACTATACTAAATATATTTATTTAATCAATTTTAAAGGTTTCCTTGTAATTTTTTCGTTTCTATTAGAGTTTAATCTCATAAAAGGGATGCATTGAACTATGATACAGTTTGCGAAATGAAAATTAAATTTGAAATATGGAAACAATGGCAAATATTTAAATCCATCAAAATCAAACAAATATTTTCCTTTTATATAAATGATATAAATGTTGTTTAATTAATGTATAATCTTTCCATGATCCTATTACAAGAATTTCTTTTTTTTTTTTTAATCAAAAATACTAGCTATATGATAATATATTAAAAATAAAACACATTTTAAAAATCTAAAAACTTTTAATGCGGTACATGTAATAAACTCTAGTCAAAAGAATTTTCATATAAATCCAGTAGTGAAAGAAATATTAACCAATTTCTTTTTCACGGCGTGTTTCAAAACAAACTTATTTGAATGTTTCCTTTCCTTTTTTGTGTATTTTTTTTACCTGCATTTTGTATAAACGAATTCTTTTGTCATCAGTTTGACTCCAGAAATGCGCTTTCTTTCTCAAATATGGCAGTTTCCGTTTGGGTGTGTTTCGACGAATTTTCCCTCCTTTATCATCTCCCAGGCGTTGCTTTTGTCTATTGTTGTACTCTCCCCCCTTCTCTCCAGGGATTAATTCAGATGGGTCTCTTCCACTCAGAGATCAGCATCCTTTACACTTTGCTACACTTTCGAAATTGAAAAAAGGGATATTTAAATACGCAACTGATAATCTTCTTCATACCCTTAATGAACTGCAGAACAGAAAACCGCTTCATTTCTGGATTTAAAAAGTGTTACATTTTGACACGTAGCTCCAATTGTTATAACTAAGATAAAAGCTGTCAAGACTCATTTTAGTTATAACTAAGATAAAACTGTCAAGACTCATTTTAGTTATAACTAAGATAAAAGCTGTCAAGACTCATTTTAGTTATAACTAAGATGTCAAGATTCCTTTTAGTTATAGCTAAGATAAAAATATCATGATTCATTTTAATGATATGCAAAAATATACATTGGAATATAAAATGAAGCCTTTTTGTTTTTCTTTAACGTACATCAAATCTATTCTATTATACTTTATTGATTGAGCATTGATAAAGAAAAGAAAGAAAAAGTGCCTTTCATGATAATAACAATGCAACAAAAATATGTGCAAGTCATATGAATAGCTGAGTTTGAATCAATTATTGAAGATAAAAAGAACATATCGATTAGAATATTGTAGTTGTGAGTTCAATTTCTTTTTAAAAATCCTATTCATTTGTGAATGAAGCAGTTTAAAGGAACAAGAAATGCATTGCATCATAAACTCCAGATTTCAATCTGCTAGATTTTTTTTAATATAGAAATTTGTTACGCTCTTGTATTGAGCTGACATGTACATTAAAAGATGCATAGCTGTTACTGTTGCATATATAAGACCTAAAATTTTGAAAAGTATTCGCAGGGAAATTGAGTATTGTCTAGATGTCTTACATAGAAATGTAATGTAAAAAGCACATAATTTATAATGTTATATTTCAAGAAATTAACTAAGTTTTTTTTTATGTTTTAATTGAATTTGCCGTATAATCTTTAAATGGGCTTTTTAATTTAGTGGCAATCTGAATAATAAATAGATGAAAGAGATGGTTATAAATTGATAATGTTGTTGTAGTTCTTGATATTTATATTTCGTACTGAATATTACAAGGAAAACTTTTCTGCGTTTAATGTTTTGATTTATCCAGTTCATTCAATCAGAATTTTGATGAAACATCTTATTGACTGATTCAACACTTTCTTTATATTTTACATTTTACTTTTATTATTTTTTTAACATGCCGTTTATTTATATTTTAGCTTTCTACAACTGGTTACCAGATTTTACTGCCCAATATTGATAAACTTGATCGGATCAAAAATATAAAAATTTAATAGAAAGATTGTTTTAATGCATAAATACGTTTCTCTTGCGACTATTCGATTAGAATAATAGAAGAATATTTTTAAATATAAATTTTTCTTTGAAGAAAAGTTTTAAAATTAATTGCAAAAGTAAATTAAAAAAAAATATATAATGTATAAATATATAAATAAAATTTCAAAATGTATGCAAATAATACTTTTTAACTTCAAAAACGCCAACATAACTTTTAACATAAATATCTATCAAACTGTTAATCTTTTAGGCTTTCAAAAACTGGAATGCTTTTCTGGTTTCATTGAAGAAAAATTATTAAAATAAATTCCATTTTTCTAAGTAACAAAAAAATTTTCTTTAATAATTAATGAATATGGTTATGCATTTGAAATAAATCACCTCTGTATCTCAAAGTTTCTAAGCCAATTACATCCATCACATGCATGTACAACATATTTAAATATATATAAAAAAATTTAAATGCATTTCGAAAAAAAATTACTCTTAAGATCACAGGCGACGGACCGTTTGAAATCTAAAAAAGAATTACTAAAAAAAATGCTGTTCTCTTCCACAGTCTACCAAACTCTTTTTCTTTAACTGCAACAACCACATTCATTAAGACTAAATGAACCTTTTTTTTTCAGACTGGAAGTTTGAAAAAAATAAACAGTTATTTTTATTTTAGAATAGCTGATTTTCAACTTTAATTGAGAAGTGGATAACAGAGAGAACAGTTTAAATTGGAATGGAATAGAAACATTTTTAAATAAGGTCTTGAGGCTTTATTTAGTATTTTAGTAGCGTTTTCTAAACTCTTCTTGAGTTTTAACGTATTTAAACACGAGAAAAAAAGTTCCTTTTTCAATTAATTACGCTTTTAAATCTGATAAATGCATGTACAGATATTTTCAACGACATATAATAATAAGATATTTAATAAATAATTTCATGTGAATTTGAAAGCCAGCATGTCTAATCATCTTACAGATTTCAGATGAGTAATTTTGCTAATTTTTGAATTTAGTTATTATTTTTTAATGAAATATATTTTTAAAGCTTAACAAAGCTAATAGTATACTATATCTTACAATCGTCAATAAACTCTTACTGAATTTAATTTTAATTACTTATTTTAAGTTAAAATAATTTAGTAATAAAAATTTCTAATTCTACTGTAATTTGAGAGAATTGTTAGGATAAATATAGAGGTAAGAATGATTTAGTGAAAATATTATATATAATAAGATAAATCATATATAAATTATATCATAAAATAAATCATAGCTTCCAGGTGGAAGTACTCTACAATTATTATATGTAAAATGATGAAAAATAAGGTGAATTGCGAAATATGAATATTATATCTTTACAAAAACCCGGCAGCATTGAGAAATTATATTGAGAGAAAGTTCTATCAAACAAAACTCTCTTTTAAAACTATTAATATCATCAAATATTGCTTAATACAGTCATCTTTAGAATATAACAAACTCATATCAAAACTAATTATTAATAATATCAGAAAGAAATTGTATGTTAAAAATTAAATAGGAACTTCACTATCTAAATAGTTTATTGTCGGGGAATTTTATCAAGATCTCTTTAGTGAAATATGCTGACCTTTACCACGGCATAGTTATATAATCAAAGAAAATACTATTGCGAAATGTTTACAGAAATCTAGGGGTAATCTAATCTTGTGCAAATTAACTGCAACCGTCTGAGCACTATTCATGCCCAGACGGTTGCAGTTAATTGCCACAAATTTAAGCATTTGACTTTTTGCAACATTTTATTAAATATGAAAATTTTGCATCAATTTGTTAGGATTATTTATATAACATGTTTTGCATAACAGCCTTGCAATTTTTTAGAATTTTTCTCCAAACCTTCCTTATTTTACGATTTTATGAGCCGCTTCTTTATTCATTTAATTATTTAAATTATATATATTATAAATTAAATAATATATATAATTAATATAAATATATATATATATATATATATATATATATATATATATGTTATTACGGAAAGAAGACTAAAACTATTACTCATGTAGAAAATGCTAACATATAAAAATTGATAGATCTATTTCAGTAAAATCTCTTGAAACATATTAAGTATAATGTCGTCCATTATATTAAACGTTTCTAATTTGTATGGAAATTTTTTTGTGATAAAGAAACAATTTGAACATTTCCAAACACTCGTAAATGAGTGTTTTAATCAAAAATATAAAATAAAATTTATTTTGTCTTTGTATTAATTGAAACTAATACATTTTATGACTTTTTACCAACAATGCATGTTTCTGTAAGACTAAGCCTTAAGTTCGGATATATTTCCCATGCCGAAAATTTCTTGAAAGACGATTATACAGGTTGTTTATTTTAAAGTTGATAATAAATTTGTTAAAAATAGCTTAAAATTTATAGAAGATATCTCTGATATTATGAGGAAAAATTTCAGTTTATTTACACAGACACAGTTTAAGCTGACTCTATCTTTCTGAGTGCATTTCAAAATGTTTAAAATGTTTATAACACTTATTTACTGAGTTAAATATATTGGAGCATATAGCATTATTGATGCATTAGTTGGTTATAGAATTAATGCGTAGAATTCGAAGAAATTTAAAGTTACTTAGTGTAGGGAGGACCTTCTAAAAATCGTATTAGCCATATCTCCCAATAACATTTAACATGATGACATTTATATAACATTAAAAATATTAAAGACTGTTTCGCTTATGATGGCAAAAACTTGTATTTTAATTCTAAATGCAGTAAAATTATATATTTTTAGAATTCACCCTAAGAGTCAGTAAACAAAAATTAAACTGTGAAAACTTTATAAAAATGCATTTGTTTAGATGTTTTTACAAGATTAATAGTTTACCATCTTACCACTGAAAAATAATAAATTTAATTGAACATTTAAAAACAATCGAACAACGGGCAAAGAACTTTAAAACTCTTATTTAAATGAAAAAAATGTTTATGGAACAGTGCATCGATCGAAAAACTGTTTTCATTAAAAAATTATGGCTATCTTGCAGAACATTTATTTAAACGTTGATCCATCATAGCTTTAATAATTGAAAACATAAAACTTATTCAATGCACATTAATTTTAGTGAATACGGACACGCAATGTGAAAAATGATGATAGCAATACATGCAACAAAAATTGATAGCATTGTCGTGATTGTAACGTAAAAAAAAAGAAATGTTTTTATTTATGTTAAAGTTGACAACGGATATCTGATGGTGTTGTTAACCTGTTTTTGGACTTAAGCTTCCGCATGTATGTTTATTACAATTTCTCTATTATGCAGCTTTTCTATAAGAATTAAATTAATGAACATATAACTTTCAGAAGTTATATTTTATTTGATTTATTTTCTTCTCGTTTGAATATAACTGAGTTACGATTTGATTTTGATTTTGGTTATGTGACGATAAGCTCATAGCTGAGTACCATACATGACAGAAATAATATCATCCTTATTTAATTTTGATATTTTATGTCTAGTGCATAATTTTACGTCAATTATGTTTTTTTTTCTTTCTTTGTGCCTTTTATATTTCCCTTGACTGTTATCCTAAGGCTCGTTTCTAAACTTATAATGCAAAAAAAAAATTAATAATTAATGCAATTCAATAAGTGATTATGAATCAATACAGTTTAATTAATTGGTTTGAATCAACAGTTAGTTCAAATAATTTAATGTGGAATATAAGTAGTCGAATAAATTTTTATGCTTTTCCCTTCTTGAATTAGATTTCTTTCAAAAATAGTTATAACTGAATTAATATTAATGAAGATTCTGGAAAAGCCTTTATGAAAACTATTACATTCGAAAAAGTTCTTTTGGCATTCATGATGTACAAATTACACAGTACAAAAGCTTTCTAACTAATAATCAGATCTGAAATGGAAAACTAAGAAATAATAGGGAAATATAATCCTTAAAATTGGTAAAATCACTGCTCTTCAGTACAATATATATTATATATATATATGATTATATGTATTTACTCATGTATAAATTAAAGTCTACATGTTTAAGCCTGCATTTTTAAATTGTTCAGAAATACAGTTATTAAACTTTAATGCTTACGACTCTTTCGGTCCAATTGTTACAGGACTTGTCTAAAAACTCTTTATTTAATATTAAACAAAGCTTTTGTTTCCGATTTGAAACCATTTTGAAACATTGTGCCAGTAGTCAATTTAAGCAGTAACCTGACGTTTTAAATGCTTCCTTAAATAATCCCTGGAAACTAAGTATATTTCCCTTATCTTTCATGAGCTTAAAAAAAGAGACCTTCTCCCCAAAGTAATCTTTTTTTCGTTTGTAGAAATTGTATTTAAACGAGGAACAGATTGCAGAAAGATGAAGTTGCCTAGCAACCAGAAGATGATGTTTACAGGGTAAAAATTTTTTGCAGGTCGAAATGATCTCTGCTAATACGCTGCATCTTTTGAAGAGGGCAACGGCTACTTTACCTTTTTGCTTGGTCATTTTCTCTCAGACGAAATTGCCCATTTCTGTCTCCTATTTATGAATAGTCAATGCTCAAATTCACAGAATCACTATGTAGTTGTCAATCAACTCTAGCTGTTGTTGAGTATTTTCTGGAAAAATGTAGAAAATTACTGATATTAGTATGTGGTTTCATTTAAACTAGTATAACTATCTAATTATTCTTTAAGCTTATTTTATGATATTTTGTTTTTGATTTATATCTTTTCTTATTATTAGTTCGGCTTAATCGATTACCTATATATATTTTAACATGTTATAATTTCTTATTATACTGCTATAAATAAGATAAAAATAAGCACATTATTTATAGTAATTTTATTTTACATCGCTATTAATTTAAAAAAAAAAATAACAATAAAAATTTTAAAAAGTGTTTTTTACCAGATAATCTTTTTTTATTTTAAAATAAAACGTTTTTCATTTTTAAATAGACGAATATTTTTAGGGATCTTAATAATTAATTTTTGAAATGTTCTACCGTATTTTTGTTCAACTGTTTATAATTTAATTTTTCAATAGTTCATAATTCCATCAGTTAATTTCAAGCTAAATTAATGGATGTTTTAAAAGCCTTTTAGGCCAAAAGTAGGATGGTAATTGAAAAAAAAATATTAAATTTCTTGTAAAATTCCTTAAGAGAAATAAGCTCCTTTTGTGTTATTAGTGAGGAAAGCCAAGAAAGAAAATTAGCTACATATACCTATGAAGTTAAAGAGAGTAAATAAATTACTAATTTAAGTCTATATATCTCGCTATACTAATACCATCTATTTAAATCGGCTTTAATTTGAGATAATAATGAATTCTGAACATATTTTTTATAAAGTAGAATTGTTTAAATTTTTACAATTTATTATATGATAACTAAAACATTTTTAATTACTTGTTATGTATGCCAATTCAAATAAGCTATAATAAGGATATAAATACAGTATTTTAATATTAAATTAAATTAAAAATATAGAAAGTAATAATACAAAAATTTAATTCCTGAATGTGTTCCTTAACGTACATTTTTTCCTTTATGAAATTAGGTAATTATATTGATTTAATTAAAATTATTAATTCTATGCGTGATTCTATTAGTTTCATTTTCATGCTAATTCATGATTCATAGTCTTAAAAACATTTGAACATTGACGAAAATGTTAATTTATTTAAATAGCAAGTAGATTCCTTAATTTACATATATGAATGCTTAAGCAACACGTTTTATTTGAAACATTTTGCTTAACGATGTTATTTTCTTAGCTTGGCAATTTTTTGAATAAATAAACAATAGCATAAATTACAACTTCGGCATGTTAATCATACGCAGCGACAAATACCACATGAATAGAATAGAAGTCCGTGCTGTTAAGAAACTTAAATACATTTCTATGCCTGAAGAATATCTAGGACTGAATACAATGCAAAAGAATTCCTCGCTCTAATCCTTTTATGCGTCTAAAGCAGGCAGCTAGGATTTTCGTAATCCCAGTTTCGAGCCAACTCCTTTGTTCTTCTGCGGAACACCCGTCCTATTAGGAGGGGTAGGGTTTTTTTTTATGCTCTCTTTGAGCAATCTCTTTTCCATCCTGAGACACGTTATTAGTTTTGACTGTAGATTCAAGAACAATGGATGTACCAAACACTGATAGAAGTCTTTTAGGGATTATTTTTACCGATATCTATGTATTTCTTTCGTAAAAATATAGCGATGGGATAGATTTGCCATCCGAATTCTCTGCGTTTTTTAAATACATTCTCTGCATGTCTTATTTAGAGTTAAAATAAGTATGAATATTTTTCTATAAAATATATTTCCAATGGTAGTGTGATAGTTGATTTGCAACAGAATGAAGGTTAAATTTCTTTCTTGTAGAATGTACTGTAGTCCTTGCTTTGAAAAATTAATTTACTGGGTGGCTATTGTAACAGTCGAATTGCATGGCTGTAGTTTTCCGGTTTCTGAAATGTTACACACAAATGCAGAGCATGAAATTTATTAATGAAGTGTTAATATTAGCTCAATATTGCTTAATGAATGAAGCTTAATATTGCTTAATGAAGTGTTGTTACCATTATGAAATAGTCAACAACTTTAGAGCGCCATGGACAAATGTGCAGAATAGTTAATGCTCTTCATTGATTTCAAATAAAAACGTGCATTATTACTTTATAGTTAGATTACATTCATATTTTAAGCGATGTAACAAATTTATTTAAATTTCAATTATGAGATGACCATAGCTTCTAAGTCAACTCTTAGAAAAGCATGTTAATTTACAATAATTTGGATTATACAATGAATAAAAACATGTGAAATAAAAATGGCATAATTTGAATGAAAACATCAAGAGTTTTCAAAATTGGAAATTAAAATAATTTACTGCAGTGTTAAAATGGTCAAATATTAGATATTTTTTCATTCATAAAAATCTTAAAAATCTTATCATTCATAAAATCTTAGTGACTGATGACTCAGTACTGACAGAAGCCTCTTTAAGAGAAATTGAAAATTATGAAGGCTTCCAGCTTGAAAGCAATCGCCCTTCAAGGCTTAACTGAAACCTAAATCCTTCCATTCCAACAAAGCGATTGTTCTCATAATTTCATGAATGTTGGAAAATCCATTAAAATACTTTAACTCGTTTTATACTCGGTTTTGACTGCCATTAACATTTACGACAGCAATGCACTGTACGCCACACTTTTATAAGAGGATTAGAGTAACTCATTACTCCTGCAACTGGACATCCCCTAGCGATTCTTCCGAGCATTTGATTGATTGTGTCTAGTAGGACTATTAGAGGAAAGAGGAAGATATTTATTGAGGTAGGGAGAAAATCATATACGATGCTCGCATTCTTTCTAGCTAATCCTTGAATACTTTGCAGCATTTATTTAGACATAAATAGATGTCTAGATGACTATTTACTACGAAATCATTTGTTTCAATCACCATTACGGTATATGATCCTTAAATGCCTAAGTTTTGAAAACACATATAAACTTGTCTATTTTAAGTTTTTCTGAAATCAGCATTTTATTTAGCAGAAGATTCCAAATTTAACACTTTTTATTATCGAATTTCTAGAATTTTTGATATTCTATACACAAATACTAATGAAATTCAATTGCTGTAGAGACTTTTATGAACAAATGTGAATTAAATGAATAAAGTTGAATTTAAAATACATTATTTCTGATGAATATGTATAAAATACAATAAA
The DNA here is from genome assembly GCA_021605095.1 of Caerostris extrusa. Classification (NCBI taxonomy): domain Eukaryota; kingdom Metazoa; phylum Arthropoda; class Arachnida; order Araneae; family Araneidae; genus Caerostris; species Caerostris extrusa. The sequence continues at coordinate 72,320 of BPLR01015081.1, forward strand.
ATACAATAATGGAAGTGAAGTTCATCGTAAGTAAATATAATTCACTCCAAATTTCACATTTCTCTAAATGTTCAGTCTTGAATAAAAAATAACTTATTAATGAATATTAAAAACTCAAATGTCTTGTTCCGTAAAGGCATATACATTTAACGTTTTAGAGACAATGATTACATGGCAAACTGAAAATGAATACGTCACATAGAATACGTTATACGTTTTTTACAGTGAATTTTTAAACAACAGTATTTTTTTACCTTCATCTTGAAAATGCACTTATATAGCAAAGTGCCCTTCATTATAACGAGCATTTAGATAATTTGCGGAATTTTTTAATAGAAAAATAAATAAACAAATACAAATATTCTGATATTTTTAAATTTAAAGCTAACATTAAGTAGATTTATTTAATATTTGTAATTTTGTAAATTAAATAAATTCAGTTAATATATAATTATCATGTTATATTCATATTATAATGTTAGAATATTCATGTATCTCTTATTCTATTATTTCAACCAACTCGTTTATAATTCCGAATTAAAAATTTAATTTTCGAATCTCGATAAAATTTTCTGCTACATACAGCTTTCAATATATCACGCTGTCTTCAGACGTGCTTGATAAAACGAGAGGTTACTGTATTTAACTTATAATATGTTTTGATAAATTAAATGACATTCCATATAAAAATACAGAATAATAACATTCATTAACAAAACAATATGAACAAGTCAGATTAATTTATCAATTTCTTTGTTACTTTTTAGAAACATGAAAATAAGATCAAAGCAAAGAAATTTTTCCTCTATCTAAAACTTCAAATAGATACATATAAATCTATTTACGATCAAATAAATTCATATTCCTCTGGTTCTAATCATTATTTGTAAATAGGAGAAAATAGAAAATATCGAATTCATAATAAATATAATTCGAAGCATTTTTATGAATAATTCAGATAAATAAATAAATAAAAGATCTTCCACAAAAATAGTTATTGTCATTCAAAATTTCCAAGTCATTTAAATAAAATGAAAACAAACCAGCATATTAGAAAATCTGACAGAAATAGATTCCATTTCTATAATCAGTTTTTTTTCCTTCCAATAATGAAAAAATAAATAAATAAGATTTATTGTTACAAAATAGTATGATGAGGATCTTCCAGAATAATTATTTTTTAATGTTTAAAAATCATGTCCCTTTTAATTATTCGCTAAAAGTTTTCGATTAAATTATCACTCTAAGTTTATTTAAGCTATGCCATTCAAACAAAATAAAAATTTAAAAACCAGCCATATTTATATTTCTGTTACTATGTTACTTTAAAATTCATTTTAAATCATTAGTTAAAATATTAAATTCCATGCCTAGACATAGTATAAATAGAAGCTTTTTATTATTTCTTATTAACAACTGGCAACATCTCACAGTCTTTTTAATTTTCTTCTATGTTATTTTACCTTCAGATACAGATGTTGTATCTGACTTTTAAACTTGAGCTTAAACCACAAAATAATTACTTTTTCAAAATCCCACAAAATTAAAAGATTCTCTCAATATAATCCTTTTAATCTGCCTCTAATATTTAATGCCTTTTATAATTTTACAAAACAATTACTGAAATACTGAAAAAAACAAATTGAATTAAAAAAATATGTTATCTCCCTGGTATTTTTTTTCAATTAAAATGTCAGACAATAATAAAATAAATAATAATAAAATTTCTTTAGAATTTAAAAAAAAATTAATAAAAATTTATTTTAATGAAAAATTTAATAAAAGGAAAATTTAAAATGTAATAGTTTGGGATTTACTTATATTTTTGATAAAGCTAAATATTCATATCATCAATAAAAATAACACACACGAATGAATGAATATTCATAACACTAATAAAAATAATACCACCAATTAATATTTATACCATTCTTTGCACATAATCATTTTTTAAAAATTTGTTTGATCACACTTACCTTTAATATTCAATTGTATACATGTTAGCACAATTTCTTGATCGGAAATGATTAAATATGAAAACATTTTGAAATTGTTAAGATTTGTGAAAAACAATGGAATTAAAAGTATCACAAAATTGCTTCAAATACTGAAAATTTTATTTTAAAAATGTTAAAAGTTTATTATAAATTCTAAATTTAATTTTTCTTTAGCTCTGATTGTATTTTGCTTGTGAATTTAATTTACTTTTTAAAATTAATAGTTGTGAAATATTTTTCGGTAAGCAATTTTATTGAAATGAAATAAATTATAGAATAAAACATTAATTTCTGTTTTTACACCAGAAAATATATTTTATGTAAAGGGATTCATCAATAATAGCAAAAATAAAATTTTCGATTCATTTTATTAGAAATTCAAAATTCAATTAAAATTAATCTTATATGCTTTTAATACCTAACATAATATTTTCTTGATCATCATTAAATTGTCTTAAACATTTTTATTCTGTTCTCTTTGATGTATTCATTTCCTAAGCCTCCAGATACAAAACTCGCATAACATTATTAAGAGAATTTAAATGTCTATCCAGAAAAATTTAGAAATCAAAATACCAAAAGAGCTAAATGCATTTTCAAATTAGCCTCATTTCTAGAAGTATTCGACTTCTTTCGAAAGTACTAAGGAAATTAAAAGCAATTAATCGAATACTAAATTGAGGAAGCAATTATCCCATTTTGTGGGTAAAAGATTTTTTCCCATTAAATACAGAAACAGCGAAAAACCAAAGTAAAACATTTCTTCACTAAAAGCTTTTGTTGGTAATAAGATGAGTGTTCTTTCTTAAGATTTTGAATAATCTCTCCGATGGTTAATATATGAAGCATAAATTTCTAAGCAATTATTTATTAATCTAATGCAGAAAAAACTGATAAATGCATACACACGTATGCTTAAAATCGCTTTCAAAGATAATTAAGAAAATTTGATTATATGGTTACAAGATAATTGCTAATAAGCTTAGTTTATGTTGAAAAGACAATTTTGTCGTAAAGGTAAAATTAAAAGTTTGAAGTTCAACATTGTTGAAAAATATAAATAACACTGTGCTTAGAATGGTATTAGAATAGTAAACATTTTCAGAATTGATAGGCCACATATTATACTTTTGTGTTTCATGGCCAATGGAGGTTGCCTAACGGGTGAACTTTTAGAGGTAATTGATATGCATTTGCGTATATGAGAAAACCAACAAAAATTCCACCAAACAATCTATGCAGATCTCAACTCTCCTGTCCGCTATCGAAGCAAAATATACTTTCAGACAGAAAATCACAAAAATTCTAAGATTAAAATTTTAGGCTTGTAATTTCTTCTATAAAAAAATCTATCTCAAAATTCTAAGATTGAAATTTCAAGTAGCGAAACTACTTGTAAGGAAAAAAAGTAGTGAAACCAAGTTGCGAATTGTTGAAATCTTAACATTTTTGGTTCTTAAACTAATAGAATTTATTTTTATTGATGTTTAATTTAACAGGCTGCCTTAACATGCATTAATGCGTTAATGCATGTTCAATAATTTTACAATAACGTTTCAATAATTTTTTCAATTAATAAATGTGTACGAAATAGATTTTTATAGCATTTCCTTTAGAAATAACTGTGAGGGGTTATGAAAAGTAAATTGAGAATATTTTAGGTGTTAAAATACATATAAAATGATTTTATTACTTTTAAATTGTCAGCATACCAAAATACCAAAATAATTAAGAACCCCCTAAGGCAGAATTTTTATATGCCAAAATATGTATTCATTTTTTTTTTTTTCTGCGATTAAGTTAGCTGTATTCCAAGTGCTGCAAAAAAATCATTTTCATAATAATAAAGCAAGTAGATAATATTTAATGATTCTCTGTACCTTCATTAAGTACCTGATAACATAGCTTAGTGGAAACACATTGTTTATAATTTCGTAATGCATTTTTTCGATGTTTATATAAATTTCCTGTAAATTACTGATTTAAGTTGTTTACCATATAATTTGTGTTTTGCATTTTCTCATGGTATAATGTGTTTTCAAAATTGTGCTCATGGTAACGCTAATACTCAATCTATCTTTTATTTTCAGTTCTGTTGGTTTTCAAATACCTTTCTATAAATTACTTTCTTTATCATTTTAATCCAGTACTCTAACTGTATTGAGTATACTGATATAGTTACTTGAATATTTTAGGCGGAATATAATTATTTAATTTCATAATTTATGTTAGTAATAAAACTACAGAGAGATTATATGTTATTCTTTGTATGTTTGTTGTTCTTAATTTTATACAATTTATTTAATTTCCTTGTCGATATAATGTAAATTAAACACAATGAAACAAAAATTTGTAACGTATTCCCACTTTAAATAAGTATTTCTTAAATGTTAATAAAAGAAACAGGATATATATATATATATATATATATATATATATATATAGGGCTAAAATATAAAATAATTAAATCTAAAATTAGGTTACAATAAATATATTAAAATAAAAACTAAATTATTTCCTCAAAAACATCATGTAAATCAAAAATTGCTGGAAGGAAACTTCTGCTTAAGAAACTGAAACTGAAAATTTTAATGTCATATCTCTTCAATGAATCACAAGGTCAGAATCAAAACAACTAACCACAAAATATCATCAAAATATTTAAAAGATTTTTTTTTTCAAGTTGCCAATTGTCTTCCTATAATAAGTAAAAAAAAAAAAAGTAGTGAAACCAATTATTTCGAAATCTTCATTACATAAAAGAAGCCTCCTCTCATCTAAATTTCCTCGGGTGTTTACTGACTGTTCCAAGAATTTATCCTCGAACAATCGATTGTTAAAAATCTGCATATCTGTAGAAGCCAATTTATCCATAAAAGATTTCAATTAAGTTTTAGAATAATATTCAGCAAGATATATTTACTTGCTGAAAAATACGCCTACACATTTTTCTTACAATATTTATTAAATTTTTATACGCAGAATAATTATATTTACTCTGAATATTTTTTTTTTTTCATAAATATTCTTTGAAATGTTATGTTGATCAAATATTTGTCCAATTTCAAAACTTTTTATGAAGCCCGATGATTATAAGTTTTATCATTAAGGACAGAACTTGTTTAAAAAGTAATTATTGTTTAATGTAAGAGGTCATTTTCAAATTTCTTTCACAATTAAAGTTAAAATATTATTCAGAACTTATGTTATAACTTAAAACGTAATCGGTATATATTTTTCCTATTATACAATTTTTAAATATTCATTAAAAGGATTTTATGATTAATATATAAAATATTTTTATACAAAAATATCTTTTTTAAACTTATGCCTCTATTAAAATTCTTTCTACTAATTGAATTGAGCATATATGTGCCCTTCAGGGTTACGTAGTAGTTACATACGTAGTTAAATAAATTATGCTGTGAAATATGTTAACGATGAAACCACCAATATATTATTAATGTGAATCGAAAATATATGTTTTAATTATATAAAGTTTAAAACTAAATACTGATATACTCGTTCCTTCATTATTGTTTTCTGCATTTTATATTGATTTCACTAATAATTCTTATAGGCGTATAATAAGATTTTAGAATAGAAAACAATCCTAAAAATGGTTGATATATGGATAAATAAAACCTCCAGCTTTAATACCATGAACAAGAACGTAATTGACGCAATGCTAACAAACAGTGCTTCCAATCTACTGTTTTTATGTCTTGACGAACATATTGTCGGTACAGTAGGAGTGAAAATTCTCATATTGCGGTAGAGGATTGCATTTTGGACTCGTAAACAATGTTTACGATCCTCTGAACCCAAGAGCAATAAACATTTCGTTTTGTAAGTTAATGGTCTTAATACATTAAAACTTCTGTATTTTTAATGCATTTCGGCATTTCTCAGTTACTCAGTTTTTATGATGTTTTTCTGCTTTGTAAATACAGTATGACTTTAATGTCAAAACAAAATTGGATGAAAATTTTGAATAAAATGGTAATAGAATATAACAGATATTTAATAACTTTTTAAAAGATTTCCTTTGAAATAGAAATATTTAGAATCTTCGAGTAAATGTGGAATAATTGACTGAAAGTAGAATTTTTGACTGAAGAAGAATCTTTGACTGAAAACTTAGACAGACCTTTTCTGTGAGGATAAGCAAAATCACTGAACAAAAATTTGCAATTCATTTTTATTTTCTGACGATGGATATCCTCAACTACATATTAGATTTAATAGTATTTGAATTTGGGTTGGCTAGTTTCAATCTGGAATATATAAGTTGAAAAAAGGGTTAAAAATCAAAGTACAAAATAGCATTTAAATAAGATTTTATGTTACTTTTGCCACTTAATGCTTAATGCTATTTATATTGCTAGTTGTGGATTCTCCAGGATTCCCTAAACTAACTTTTTGATATTAGTGAATGATTTGTAATAGCATTTTTCTATTTATATTTTACTTATTTCACATGTTTGTTAATAAATTTTTATAAAATATTTTTAGTGTGATAGTAAAATTCGAATAATTATTAAACAATAAGATTAATAAATTATATTATTAAATCAGGTCTATTAAAAGTGATGCATTCTCATAATGACTCAGTTTGCCTTTTTTGACAAGTGTAATAAGTCATTTCTCAAAATATTACTTAGTCATAATATAATGATAAGTATTATATTACTTCTGGACTTTCATTAGAAAAGCTTATTATAACAGGATAAAGACGAAAAGTCATTGATAGTTAGCTGAAGTAGCTTATTTTGCGAGGATGTAGGAATTTATTGAAGTGCATTGTTCCCTCTGACATGTCATGAATATTAAAACACTTCAAATGATTTAATGGTAATTAACTCAACTTTTATAAAGATATAATATGAGAAATAAACGTTTGTGATATTTTCATTTTATTAAATTGTACAATTTTTTGCCAGAAAAGGAGAAAGACACAAGATTTTCGGAAGAAAAATTATGTCATCGGTCATGTACGAAACCCTTTTATTTTAGTAAGAATATTCAGTTTTATAAATGTACATGCATGCTTGTGTATAAAAAGTCCTTAAAATAAAAAGAGACAGTATCTTATTGGTGAATGTTCAAGAAAATTCTTCCGACAATCTGTCGCACATCTGTGTGAATTTGGCTAAAAGTTTGATCTCGTGATGAATGGAAAGTAGCAAATTCTTTTGCGATAGCTAGGATATCCAATAAAATATAACTGGAACAGATGAAAGACTCCTTCTTTTCTTGGAATCCTAATGCAGATCATTTTCTTTTTGGGAAAATGGGAACATCGCAATAAAGTTTTCCTAGTTCCTTTTATTTCAGACCTACTGGTGATTCAGAATTTTCATTTTCTTCTTGTTATTGGACAACTTTTCTTGATATGTAATGACACTTTTTCCTTTTTTAAGAAAGTCACCTTCGTAGGAATACAACATTTTTCTTCTTGTCTTCTCTGGCCCATTTACCAAAAGAACTTCTCTCTGGGAATAGGATTTTGGCAATGATAGTGTTATGAACACACCTTCTCTTTGCACTTAAATAATTTCTTTCCGATGCTTTGTGTAGCCATAGAAACCATCATATGAAACAATTTCTTAAATTCAGTATGTCCAGTCTTTTATTATGTGATATATTTTCCTATATCTAATGATCAAACAATAATTCATGAAAAGCTTTCTTATAATAGTAAAAGAAAGCACTTAGTAATTCAAGACTATCATATAATAAAGTCGAGTTGAATATTACTGAACATGATATTTATGATGTCTATACTGATTATTTATATATATCATATAAAATGTGATATTTTAAGCAGTGGTTACGTTTCTTTCATGTAGCAGTATGCGTTTCCAAAAAAGAAAAATCAGTTATGAGATTTAAATGAATAAGTTAACAAACATTATTACAAGTTTACATTTTAATTTATTCGTGTGCAATTATATAAAATAAAATAAACTTTTTTTTTAAAAACAAATACATAGATATCTATTCTATAGTTGTATTCGCTGTAAATATGATTTCACAAACTTGAAAAAAAAATCCCACTAGGTTACTAGCTAGAATATTTGAGTTAAGCGAATGTGCTGAGCACTTGAGGATGATTTATATTTATTTGTGACCTTTATGAGTGTCACAATGTGGCATACAAATGTTTTCATCTTTCAAAATATTTATTTCGTTTACATGCAAGAAAAGTGACATAAATCAAAACTTTAAATTTTTTCAGAAGCTGAGAAAAAAAATTTAGTCTCAAGTATATTATTATTTTTAAAAGCTAAACCTAACATACAGCTTAATGGTTAATTCATTGAACTACTTTTGTGTTGTTTTTTCAACACGAAATCTTTCAATTTATAAAAAGAAATGAAAATATAAAATGTTTTAAATTGTAACATTGTTGTTTCTAATGAACGAATTTTGAATGATTCACATGTTGTTGTATAGCTATTATGGACAACATTGGACTCACATTACAAATTTTCAAATGGAATAGCATTAGTCCATTAATATCCAGATTCTTTGAAATTACGATCAGCGTGTTTCTTAGCAAATTAGTAGTTATTAAATTCTGAAAACGTATTAGAAAGCATTAACCGAAAGTACTTTTGATAAATTCGCTTGAAAGGCAATATGGAAACTGTTTTCATGCAGTATATTAGAAGTGATGTTTCAGTAGGTCGATGGGATAATTAATTCATCATAGAAATGGACGGACGAAATTCATCTTTGGGCATTAATTCACTATTAAGCTAATGACATTTCCACAAAATTTCCTTCATTCATTTTCAATTGTTTACACTGAATGCTTTAAATAAACCATTTGGCCAATAAGGACAATCTGATGAAATTTACTAGTAAACAGGTGAAATATTAAAATGATGTCTGTATTCTATATTTTAAGGATATTAATCACTTAAGAAGAATTAAATTTATAATTAATTAATCATTGGAATCCATTATGGATTTACAACTAACTTAAAAGTTGTTGCCAACCTGAAACTTTTTGTGTAAAAATATTTCATACAACTAAAAGGCCTTTTGTCAGAAAATCTAAAAATTTCTTCTTTGTAAGTACGTTTGTTTATAAATATCTGATGAATGCCTGCCTTATATTATGAGCTTATCAGAATTCCATCATTACTCTTTCCAAGAATTCCTTCCAATAAAGCTGTGGTTTTCAAACTGTGGGGTGTGACCCAAGGACGACCTTTGAAAGGGAGAGCGACGGATATAGTCTAAAGAAACATATAAAATCACTTTAAGTAAATTAAAATTCAGCAAAAGAAAGTTTTGGAGAATTTATAGTTAGCACAAGGTTTAATTATGATTAACATCAAAATTATGAAAAATAATTTTCATTGTTAAGGAATTCCCGATTTAAAAGTTAAAACAATAAAAGATTACAATTCCTTTTGCAACAAAGTATTTATGAAAGAGAGGCATTTCCATTTGACTTTTGTTAATTCGCATGTCAAGGAAAATATATATCGACGTTAACTTAAAGAGTACATTTCGGTAATACATCAACATATGGAAAAAAAAGAAGACATTAAGGAGGACCACACATTACACTATCCATGGCCTTTAAATATGTACTTATGTATGTTAGTATTTATTTTAAAGTAAGAAATAGAATAATTATTTGTTATTTATTGCTTATATTTCTTTATTATTGCCTAATTGTAAAGGTTAAAAAGTTTGAGAACTATAGGATTGTAAGATTTATTACTAATTTTATAACTGTAATCTACAAATAACTGTATCTTCAGTTAGAACTATTTATTGACTCATAAATGACTTTAACTGAAAAAATAAAATGTCTGTTTCGTAATTACATAGGTTTATTTATAGTCTTTTGATAAACGTTCACTTTTCCAAAAGAAAAAAATGTGCCCAATAAAGTGTTATCTTTCTTCGAGCTAGCCATATGTTTCTTTACATACAAATAGTTGGGAACATTAAGGGAGACAATATATTCTTCTTGTAAGCATGCCATTGTCTTCGTTTCTCTATATCCTAGTACTGGCATATATTATAACTTTGTTTTCTTAATATATCTTTCAGGTATCCATGGAAACGATGAAGAGAAGATGGACTCCACCCTCTCCATGGCACGGAAATAGAGTTACCTCTTAAGAGAATAGAATGGGCCCTGTAAGACATGTCTATTCAAAAAATTTTTCGAAGAGTTTCTTTCAAACAAAGAAGATCGGAACTAGGGAAATCTTATCTTGCTGCTAATTTCATCTTTTTTTATTTAAAGCAATCGGTAAAATATTAATGGAAAACGGATTTATATAAACTAATATTGAGTGAATCTATATTTAATTTTAAACATATCCCAATTAATTTTTACGTAAGGTTCTTTTCTAATTTTTATAGTCTGATATGAGAATGAATTTTTTTTTGGGTCTGGAATTCTTTGAATGGGATAAAAATTGGTAAGGCAATATTTCTCTGAATTTAGAAAAGGAATTAACGAATTAAATATATTCTTTTTGTGTAAATGAGGCCATAAAAACGAAAACATAAGAAAATGCTAGTTATTTTCAAAATATAAATTTTATTGTTTGTTGATTGGAATGAACAAATTATTTGTTTGATTGTTATAATCTTTTGTGATTTTGCGAAAGATATCAAAATTGCATACAAATTCAACAGCATATTTGAAGAAAATAATAAAAGAAATGTATTTTTGATAAAGCTATGCACATTTTATTGCGTTCCAAGTGAAATGAATAAATAACAATGAAAATCGTGATAGTAATAAAATCTATACAGGTTATATAAATTGCGTTAAAAACATTTCAAATTTTCCTCCGATTCTTTTGTTTTTCCATACATGGTCGTAATGCTAGTTTGCAAACTAAAATGTGAGGAGATCTGTTCAGATGTAAATTTTTCATCTAGTTTTTCAATTTAAAAAAAAATTAAGGAAATATAAAAAAAAATTTTTTTAGTTATTTTCTATTAAATTTACATTTTAAAACATCGTGTATAATTTTTAATGGTTTTATATTAAATTATCAGTTTTCATAATATATTTCTTACTTTGTTTCTTACATATTGTAATTTTATCCACACTACCACTACCTATAAAGCTTCATTTTTTCCTTTCTGTTATTCTTTGAATTGTCGGACGGTTCTATGATTCAATTATAAAGTGATACTTTTACGATGACGAATCTATAGCAGACAGGAAGCCATAATATGACACTACGAAATTATTAGACTGGAGGTTTCTTTTATGAATATTTATGAGAATTTATTAGAAACGTGACCATGTTATGGATCTTAATTTTTAAATTAGTTTTTATTATTTTATGTTTGAACTTTTGAATATAAATCAGTTTATAAAAACATAATTATATAATTATATAATAAGAGTATGCATCAGCATAATTATATTTTAAAAAAGTGCATAATTTGATTCAAATAAAGTTTTTCTGTTGTCATGAAAACATTGAAATTAAAGACAAGCAAAGTAAGCATTTAGTGCTAAATTTAAAGAAGTAAAAGCATGCAGAGCGTAATTAAAAACTTTCATTAAATTACACGTTTATTATTTAATAAAACTGTTATAAATAGCAATTTTCCTTTTTATTTAACAATTAAAAAATAAAATGAAGAAATATTTATTTCAGAATCACACCACCAATTATATTATTGTACTCATGGAATTATGATACTCATCTAGAGTATAACTGAAAACATATCAGCATAACTGAAATACTTAATGAAAATAAATTGTTTGTTATACTAAAAAGTTTTAAATCATACAAAATTTTCAATTTGTTTCTTGTGTATTTCGTAGTACTAATATTAATAGCAATCATTTTATTTTTACTGGATTATTTTATTATTTATTTTATTTTTAGAATTTTGCAAATCTTCTTGTTTTGTAATATCATTTGCGCCGTAAGATTTATCAACGTTGAAATAAAATACAATTTTTGGAGCAAAATTGCCTACATTGAAATAGGTTATTGATGCACATTGTTGAATCAAGGCTTTATTTCATATTTATACATAATAGGAAGTCTATCAAATCAATAGCATAGCAAAGCATTTAATCCTCTACTTATGATCAATTAAAAAATATCAGCAATAGTTCTTGAAAGAAAAAAATTTTTGGATAGACATAGAATTTGAAGAATTGCTACTGTATTGAATTTTTATTGTACCAATTGATGTTTTGTGTCGACGTTGTATATATAAATGCATATATCAATGATAACAATATTCATGTTGGTGTAACATATTTACCGATGTTTCGTATTATCAATAATCTTGGAGAACTGATTATTTGTCTCTGAGATACAATGGCAGTTTCAGATGTTTGTATTCATCATTAATTTATTGTAAATAATATCTTCTTTTTACTAATATTTTTAATATTTTACATCTTAATGAAGAAACAAATATATAAACGTATTAATCTCATACTTTTTTAAGACATATACTGGTCAAACTGAAAAGGATTAGTCTGGAATTGCAATAGTTTTATAATCCAAAATTTGTTCCAGTTAAGTAATGCTTTGTGCAATGTATGGCACATTTTTTTTAGTTTCTTAAGATAAAATTTCTATCACCAGTAATCTTCGAGAACTAACGCAGTAGTTGAAAACGCTTTTAGTTCCACATATAAAACTGAAACTGTCATGTAGATGTTAAATGTAACTATAGATTGCTGTATTATTTATTTAATAAATGTACTGTAATGTTATGTGGACTATAAACAGTATGGTATGGTGAATGTAGCCATATCAAAATGAGTACAGGAGTTTGCATAACAATGTATCGCGGAGTGAACTTGCGTACAAATACAAAGCAAGGATCTTAGCATCTTAAGGAACTGTCTTCCGCCGATTGGCCCATATCAACTATAACCTCACACTGAATTTGTGTTCCTTTGAATGCGTAAAAAACAACAAATGATTAAAAACAACTTTTTCAAACCAAATGAACAAATGTCTATTCATTATCCAATACATTTTAAGGATCAGATCTATTTGCAACTAAAATGCATTGAATAGACTTGCTTGCAATATGGATATGTTTTACCTAGATATAATTTTTAATTTCATAATTGAATTATTAAGTTTTATTAAATATGTTGAATATTTATTGGACAACAATCGTTATACTTTGATATATAAATTTATTTGACTTCATTGAAGTTTAATATATATATCTATATGTATATATATATATATTGAATGTGTGATTATAGCTATCAAATATTTACCATATCTATAAGTAATTTACTTTTAACAAAAATATTTAAGACCGAAGCAAAAATATTGATTCCTAATGCACTTAGCACAAAAGTTTCAAGTCTAAGTCCCAAAGAACTTAGCATAAAAGATCTATTTTGAAGTGTGTCACTGCGGTTACGCTGACAGGAATACAAATACGATACTATGTAGTTGATAGGTGCTTACATTAGAGTTCCTTTTTGTTGGTTGTAGAGATGTTTCTTATATAAGAAAGATTATTTTGAAATGAACAAATATAAATGAACGTTGACCATCGGAATATTTATTAAAATGAATGTATGATTGCACAAAAATTTAACCACTAATGTTACAAATAGCATTAACTTATTCATTTCAATGTTACAAGATATTGCTAACTGTTGAGTTATTGTTCTCATAACAAGCAAGTGTTGTTTAGATTAGATACTAGATTCTACATTTTATTGTGTGCATTGTGTTAGATCTGTAGAAGCAGAGTATCTATAACACAATTCAGCTATGTTTGTTGTTATTCAATGAAAGCATTTTTTGAAATTGATTATTTAGGAATTAATGAAAAGTTATATTTTTATAACATTTTAGATTAAGTTTCTGATGTATCCTTTTTAACTACCTTTGAAGCAATTGTGTTTATTTATGTGTATGCTTTATTCCCCATTCTTTAAAAAGCTGTCCTCCACTAAAAGAGTTTTTTTAGGTTTTACTTGTCATGCATTAAGAAAAGCTTATTAAGTGAACTCACTTATATCTGAATGAGAATGATCTAAATATGAGAAAAAAATTGAATTAGAAAAAGAGTTAATAACTAATTGCAATTTGCTTTTGATTTGACAGTTATATATTCGAAAAATGGGTGAACTAATATTTTATAAATTTTTTTCACTCAATTACCTGACGATTTTATGGATCTCATTAACGCCTACTAATATCAAGTCAGTGAAAAAAAAATTTTATTAAAAATTAAAAAAAAATATACAATTTAATATATAATAATTCGAAAGTTTTTAGTAAATGTGTTAAAATATAATAGCACTGGAGGCGGAAGAGTTTAATCGTTATTTAAATAATTTTTCTGCGGTTTTTTTCTTCCGGTGATTTTACAAAAATTCCTTTGTATTTTACAATTTGCAATTGTTTTAATGAAACTCTTTAAATCATAAAATAATTGATAAAATAACGCTAAAACTAATACTAATTTAAAAATTCTAAAAAAAAAAAATAACGTGAATTCAAAAATAATAAAAGTATGTTATATATGAGTATTTTTTAATAATTTTAAATAATTTTTTTAATAATTTTAAATAATTATTTAATAATTTTAAATAATTTTTTTAATAATTTAAATTTATTTTTTATTTAATAAAATGATGTATATGCAAAAGTAATTAATGTACTTGATTTAAATGCTGATTAGAAATATTATTTAAATAAAAGATTGCAAGAATATTAAAACTTGTATTTTTAATTTATAATTTAAGTTTAGAAACCATTTATTTCTTTGTGTTTATAAGTAACAAAATTTAAAATAATACTTTAACAAAATCAAGCTTTCAAATGCTGATTTTCAATTATTTTATAATTTAATTATTTTATGTATTTCATATATAATTTATTTGCATTTATTGTTAGTGAATTGTGTATTATAACTGATACTCTGGTTCTATGTATATTGCTGTAAGCTCTTTAGAAGCTGTATTAATAGGCTATATCATAGATGGTAGATTTAGTCAGTGATAATAACTGTGTATTGAGATTTAAACTGGATTATTTTTTGTAGTATATCATGTAAATATGCTATTTAAGAAATGCGGCGCTTTTTTATTTGCAATCTTATATGTAAAGGAACATACGCATTAATATTGTGCAGAAAAGAATGCTATTGTGACTATTTCTATGAAAACTACTTCTGTAGATTAGATTTATATTTTATTGAGCCTAATGATGTCTAACCGAATTTGTCGAATACATAGTGTTACATACTGAAGCCTGACGTGAAAAGTTGGGTAAGCTTGATTCTAAACTTTTTTTATTTACGCACTTTTGTTTGGATAGTTTTAACATTTTATTATATTATAAATACTGTATATTAGCAATGTAAGCAATATTGTACTAGTATAAAAGCATCCTGTAGACTTGGGCTAATGTTTTGTATCATGCATTGATAAGCTTGTGAATTAGATTTACATACTTCAACATGAAACCTTCTAATACTCCAAAGGTGCAATCCATTTCGTCAAATTTCAGTAACCTTCATTCGGTGACGAAGCGGTCCTCGGAGAGAAAAAGAACCCGCAATTCTAGAAAGATAGGAATGAAATACAATAGACTCTCTCATATCTGTGCGATGGCGATTTGATTCTCATGGGAATTGATGTGGCAATTTTATTCACACCGTAATCAGCCGTGGCGTGGCAAAATAACAGTGACAATTGTTGATTTTCATTATGGCAAACAAAATCACAATGATGTTTTATCATAGTCCAGGTACAGCCATCGTATTAACGCAAAATTGAGCGAGGAATATAGTAATACATTAATAATAAATATTAACTAACAAAAATAAGAAAAATAAAATTTCCTCGTGTTGTATTTTACATGATTTTTTTAAAAATCGTATTTTATATTTGAAATTTCAAAATAAAATTTAAAGGCAAAACTAAAAATTCATCTGAATATCTGTTGTTCTTGAAATCATTTCATAGCATTTACTTGATTAAATGAAAAAAATTAATTTAAATGTCAATTTTGTACATCAGAAATTTTAAAAATATTTACAGTAAAGAGTAATAAAAAAATGTACTTTTTTATTTCTTCAATTAAATAAGATATTGTGTATGTTTTTTCCTTTCAAGAAAAAAAAAAAGTTGATATAAGTATTGTTGTTAGAAAAACTGAAAAAGTCATGGCAAAAGCTCATTTTAGTGTTAGTCACACTTTGTTCAAGATAGAAGTATGTTTTGTGCTAATCTCCCAGAATGATTTCGATGCACATTTGTGACTGCCGTAGTTTTCCACTACTGGTGTACAGGCTACTGTCATATATGATTTTGTCAATAATTTGTCAGATTTATGACACATTCGGTCACGATGACAAAAAAATCTTAGTATTTCCTATTCCTAAAAACAAGAATGAACTGCATATGAAAAGAAGTATAGATAACATAATGACATTTAAAAAAATAAAACTTTGCATTCTTGTATCAAAAGAATTGCTTTTGGTAGCTTTAAATAAGAAATATAATTCCAATTTGAATATTTGTTTTTACTTCAATCCTTATTTCCGACAATAAAATCGGCAATTAATTTTCAGTAATATTGTTTGCTTTGTGCTTTACTCGATTCGCTGACGAGTTACTACATCACGCAAATGCCTCATCAGTATCATATCACTGGTAATTGATGCATTGTGCTGTTCTAGGAACTATACGCTAGGCTCTATACAAATTTTGAAAAATTGTTTTCTTTCTTAACCGCTATAAAAATAGTACGGTAAAAGTTAACCCTTTATTCTTACACTTCAAATGCTTTAGAAGATTCAATGTAGGACAAATATTTCTGAAAACATTTGGTTGTCATTAGTAAATTTGAATAAGAAAGTTGTTATTTCGTGAGAAAGGTTCCAGATATATGAGAGTCTACTGTATGCTGTTTATAAAATGAAATTTTAAAACAATTATATCAATGCTCTTATTGATTAAAAGAGATGTCAAAATATTTTACATCTAAATTTTTATATCTGATAAACTTGCTCAACAAGAGATCAACTTATTCCAAATTATTTCGGTTTAACAATCCACATTATTTTCAAATTTTTTCCCCGAGCAAATCCATAACTATGTTTTATTACACTTTTACACAATTAGAAATTTAAATATTGAGAGCATTTACTTTTAAAATGCAAATTGAAACTTATCAATTCGGAGACAGTCAGACGGTTGCTGAAGTTTTATACTAAGGTGTACTGAACTTTCAAAGTATGGATGAATTATTCTGAAGAGCAAGGCTTTTATTCATGGAATTCATATTTTCTATAAAAATCAGATTCAATTATTAAACCTTTGTACTTCAAATTTAAATAAGTGCAGCATTTGGCTATTTTTGACCATTGCTTTTCAACCATGTGGTGTATTTCCCCGTATTTTTGTGAAAAATGGGCACGCACATGGCATCATTAGTATTAAAGTTTTGAAATAAAAATCTTTTACTGTCTAATCTAAAGAAAGTTCACAAAGCAAACATGCCTAGATGAAAAGTTGAACAATTTTCTCGGATGAAATGCAAAGCACAGCAAATTTTTATGAAATTATTCACATTACTTTTAAATAATTTCCATTTTTGTGAATTAATTCAATATAAAAGCTTAATTCACTTAATTGTATTATTAGAAAATACGAGTCACTTTATTTGGTTTAAAAAGTAATTATCCAGTATTACCAATAAAGCACTTAAAAATTGCTCTGACTCTGTAGTTGCACAAAATTTCTCATATGCCATTGCTTCTAAACTCTAATAATTTATAAAACCACAACTTAGATTAAATTTTAAGACATTTTTCAAAAAAAGAAAAACTTCTAATGTGAAATGTATATACATCTACAAAAAATCCAATATTAGAAATGGTGCTTTTTCACATAAAATAAATTTTCACAATTAAAAAAGATAAACAAATAATTTTCACATTTGTATACATGTAAGATTTTAACTGAATTTCATCGCACATAACATTTCATTAAGGTACATAATTTGCATTTAGTTACGCTTTTTGAATTAAGCAGCATGATACAAGACGCAGTAAGGTGTGAAATTAATTGTTTTTAAATATCTTTTGAATTAAAATAATCATGGAGCATGTCGTTGATAAATAAATGAATACAAAAATTTTAGAAGGAGTAAATGTGGAATTGAATTAATTTTGGTCTACCTGATGCAATTGGACAGAATGTTGAATTTTTAAGAAAGAAATTTATTTTCAAATTCTTCCAAATTTTCTTATTATATTAAGAAAATTTTCAAAGCAGTTTGAATGGGTAATACTGATCTGAACTTTCACAAAATATTTTAAAATCGATAATACTTTTTGATTTCAATATTTTTTTGTTAGAATAGATGTGTTTTGGTTTTAATATAATATGGTTTACAAAGTATGTGTTTCTAAAAATAAAATGCATGACTTATTAAATATTTTTATGTTTAAAACTAAAATAATATGTCTTTCCAAAATTTATAATTTTTTCCATTTATGTAAACATTAAAAAACATATCAGAATATTGTGAAGTGTCCAGTCAGTAGATAACCCATTCTACAGAAGGAAGGAACTGTTGAATGCAGCGGAATTTTCATTCTATCCAATGTATTTCCCCTTGACTTAGCAAGAACTAGAGCTAAACTGCTCTGGCTGAAACTGTTTTGATCAATAACTGTAAATTTTTATGTAGTTACAATATTTTTGCTACCAAAACAATGAGAAAATCTTATGAGCTTCTTTATATGTTTTCTTTGCCCAGTACAAGAGCTTGAACTTTATCACTCAATAAGTAATACAAGCTTTGGATGTTTGTTTATAGCTAAACACAAAGTATTTTTCCGTATTTACATTCTTATAAAACTAAAATGCACATTTCATGTAACTAAAATGAAAGATTGGTGGCTCCAAAAATTTGACTTTTGCATTGAAAAAATCTTCTTTGCACTTTATTATAGAAATCATGCAAGAGCCATCAACTTATTAAATTGCATTAATAATATGATTTTGTATTTGTAAAATATAGTCACTTCTTCAAAAGTACGGTTTTTTGTTTTTGAAAAAGGAATGAAGTAATGCAAGTTTTAATCAAAGTAAATTAATTAAGTTTTCTGACAGACATTTTATTGAGATTTGTTCGCATTTGATTTTAGAGGTTAATATGGATTCATTTTTATTTTTATTTTTTTATTTGTCATACAATATAGCTTGTAAATATGGCAAAATCATTTTGAATAGTTCAAAAACTAAATTTTATTTCAGATTAACATCTTTAAAATTTTTGGTGGGAAGTCAATGAATTGTTTAACTTCCTTGAACATATTTATCCAAAATTAGTCATTTAAGTATAAGAAT
The DNA here is from genome assembly GCA_021605095.1 of Caerostris extrusa. NCBI lineage: Eukaryota > Metazoa > Arthropoda > Arachnida > Araneae > Araneidae > Caerostris > Caerostris extrusa. Next base: position 91,688 of record BPLR01015081.1, read on the forward strand.
TTAACAGATGTTATTAATACTTTTTAATTTTGAAGTTTATTTAAACAGAAATATTCTCTGGAAATAAGTTTTACACATAAACATATATCTTTATCTAAAAGATCTTTATGTTAAATTTTACCTCACTGAATTGTATTCATCTTGTAATTTTGAAGTTCGTCTTTTCATGAAAAATTTCTATCCATCCGAATAACTATTTTTAATATCATAAGACTTTAAAGAATTCATATCAAATTCATATTCTCACCCACTTATGCATCATTCGTATTTTCTAAAAAATTATTTAAAAAAGTTTTCATAATCTATGACAGTCTTAGACATAATCACTGAATACTTCGTTTATTAAAAGATACGTGATTTTTAAATCTAAATTAGATGAAATTGTTTGTTCTACTATTACAGGATTCATGCCATTTTCTAATATAAACTTTCTAGAATAAAATTCCGTGCTTTCATGGTAGGAGTGACTATTTTACAAAACCCTTCATGCATTAATTTATATCATTTTCTTAAATTGTACACTGCTGGTTCTAAAAACTACTTCAAGCATTGACTTACACGTTTTAAAAAATATAGATATTAGTCAATATCTAAATTTTCAAGCTACTACTTAGCTCTGTGTTTGCTAGTGTTTGTGGCATTTGTGGCTGTTTAGATGCTTCAATTTGGTGTTCAGTGCAGTGAATCATATAACGCTATTTAGCTACTGTGTCTAGCTTGTTCGTTTTCCTTTGCTAAGAAGACGACCAGAAGAACTCATCGAAGTACTTCAACTACCTATTGAAGCGATTGATTACGAACAGTTTTAGCTTCATATGGACTAAAGAAAGAAGGTCTATTCTAGTCTAAACGCTTGTTATAGCAACTTTGTTATGGTCAAACTGTATTGGCCGCCATGTGCCTCATTTGTACACTGTGATGTGTGACTAATGTTGTTATATACCTGTTTTTTGTGAATGGGAAAAAAAAAGGGAGGGGTGACAATCCTGTTTGTAAATAAAAACATTATAAAATGTATCTGTATTTTTGTCTTTATTTCTTCTGATTTCATATCTTTACGATTAATTACGTCAAACAATCTAACTCAGTTGATCAGAGAGTGATTTTTATAGATCGAGAGCATATGAACAAAATACACAAGTATGATTAGAAAAGATTTGAGAAACATAATGAAGTACTGCTACATGAGTGCTCTTTAGCAACATTTTTCATCGCTTTTTTTTCCTTTATGTGTTACATAAATACGAACCATTTCCCGTTAAAAGGATCTGAAAGAATAATGCCTGCTTTTCCCTCTTGTGACTGAAGTGTGCATTATTATTCAGCTCCTTTATCCTGTAACATGAGAGATGTTTCATTTGCTACAATTCTGCCATTAACAACTGATTTAAATGTTAAGTTTCATCATTAAAAAGGAAACAAATGTTGTGGAAAAATATTTATTTAAAGCTGTTAAATACTTTTTTAAGATTATAAAAATTTCTAATACAAAATTTTATAAGCTTTCATTCAATTTAAAACTTTAATTTGAGTAAAAAAGAAACCTTTATACAATTTCAAATTATTAATTAAAGTAAATAAGAAAATAGTTTTCAAAAATTTCTTTTTGCAGTAAATTTATTTTTATATCCACTAAACTGGTAGGAAACGTAAGTTAAAATTTTCCAAGCCTATGACACTCTAATTAATGCATTAGTTTAATTTATCTGTATTAGTTGTTTAGTGTCATCATTGCTATTTATTGTGTTTTTAGAGTTAAATAGTGTATTATTAGATGAAGGATGACAAGGGTGCATCTAAAAAAGAAGCACACAAAACCTATATAAAATAAAAATAAAAAAAACACATGAAATCTATACAAAATAAAAATAAAAACAAGCACATGAAACCTATACAAAATAAAAATAAAAACAAGCACATAAAACCTATTTAAAAAAAACAATCTCATAATTTTTTTTTTTTTTTTCATCCGAAGAGTTGGTGAAAAGAAAAAATTACAAAAAGAAAAAAAAGAAAAATTACTTACATTTGCAGAAATTTTTCAACGTAAAATTTTCTAACATTTTTTCAAGGCATTTGACATAAATTTTCATTGACAAATTAAATTACTACAAGCCATGAAATAAGTAATTAATCTAAAGTATATAAAAAACTTGGGTTTTAGAATACTTGGGATCGATTTCTATAAAAAATACCATCCGATTGTACAATTTCCTAGTCCAAATAACGTTTTAAATAGCCTTTCTTAAAGTATATCATGTCCTATTAAAACATTATATTAAAAAACATTAAAACATTAAAAATCATCAATCAAATTGTATTAGAGAAGTCAAATATGGAAATAGAAGAGAACAAGCTACATTTCGGTTTTAATGTATAAGGTACAAACAATCAATTTAATAATTATCTAATCAAAAATAAATATTTTACATCTTTCATAAAACGCTTGATAATATTTTGTTTCGAAATTTCAAAATCTTTAATTTAAATGCATGTAATCCCTCATTATCTTATCAAATTCAAAAATAAATCTTATTCCGTGATTTTCCAGGCGTTAATTATCTCTTACACTCAAAAGGCAAAAGAATTAATTACAAAAGGATTAAGTTTGTTTTAAGAAGATTAAAACTCTTGAAAAGTGTTTGAGACGAATTTTTTTTTCAAAGTCTTACTTTGATGCCAGCTAAGCAGTTTCATTTTATGCTTGAACGATTAGAATTAAAAAAAAAAAAAAAAAAAAAAAGGAAATGCAAATTTTAATTATTAATACAATGTCTAAGGCTTTAAAAACTTAATATAAAATCTTTTGTATTACTTAGGGGAAAAATAATTTTCATAATATGAGGGCGATTCTTTTATACTTTTAATTATACTTATGCTTTTTTATATTTTTATTTTATCAGATTAAAAAATATATATGCTTTTAGGATATATTTCTTCGACTTATTCAAAAGAAAATTAATGAAATGTAATGCAAAATATAATTTTAGTCTGTGAATCTTATAATAATGTATTATCAAGATTATATATAATAAAATTTGAATATTAAGGAGAAATATTATGGAAGTAATTTTTCAATATATTTTTTTTATTTGTTGCCTGAACATCAACGAGTTTAAATTAACCAATAGCACCTTATCTACTGAATATGTTATTCCGCTACAAATAGCAACCGTACATTCTGACTATGGAAGTTATAGAAATTTTGAATAAAAATTTGAAATCATTCAAACGAAATATGATGAGAAAATTACAAGACTGTTCAAATCAGAAAAATTCTACCGTGAAATCAAACTTCATAGGATTTATAATATTATTTTAAGTAGGATCATTATATATAAAAATTTTTTATTAATGTATTCTCTTTTGAGGGCAAATAAAAAGCTGAAATATGTTTGCAACATATATATATAATATATATAATTTGAACAAATGCATTAGAAATTTGACACTCTATTTATGAGAATAAAAACGTTTTAAAAAGCTATCAAATTTCAAATGGAGGATCAAACCTCACATTTGAATGAAACAAAAAAAAAAAAAGACAATATACAAAATTAAGAAATAATTTTCATGAAAATAATTTTACTAAATTTGCATGTCTTTCAAGATATAAATAATAAAGAAAATATGTTATTTATAAACATCAAAAGACATAAATGAAATATATTTAATGTAATGACAAAATATTATGATATATATATGTGAATGTGCATGTAAACAATTTCAAAAATGTATTGAATATATTTTACAAGAAAAAAAAAAATTGCTAATCTACATATGGCTACAGAACTAAAATTTTACGGAAAAAACAACTTATGGGCAATTCTGTTTACAATTGCTGCACATATGTTTTATTTTTAAAAGTTGCAAAAACTATACCATTTTGTTTTTTCTTTTCGTTTAGATTTCACCATTTTTATAGATGACTTATAAATCAAAATAAATATTTGTAATCAAATTCATTGAAATGAATGGTCTTATCCCCCCAATTTACTTTACTGTCCTTTTTATGCTTCTACTTAAACACAAACTACATTTAAGTAAAAAGAAAATTATAAAAGAAACGTCCTCTCAAGTATACTTAATTAAAAAATAATTTAAAGGCATCAGATGTTTTTATTGTGTGTTTTTAATTTTAATGTAGTTTTCATCATGTTCCATTAGCTGAAAAATTTGGATATCAGCAGTCGATGTTCTATCATATATCTAGGGCAACGGGCGTACCGGTTATGGAGTTCCAAGGTGGTCTTAAGAACCACGAAAACCTCCACATCTTAATTTAGTTAAAACATTAGCACTATAAAATGAAATTGCTTCAATTAATAAATAGAAATAAAACAATTAAATTTAAGAAAAACATTTCTTGCTTGAGAACAATTAAAGCAAGAGATCGAAAAAAGCTAAAGCTATCGTTACAATTAGGAGTCCGTTGGCGATGCCCAAAAATAAAAAGTTAGAGTTAACATTAAAAAAAAAATTTAAGCTAAAAATAAAATAAAATAAAATGAATTTAAAATTAAACATATAAATGATATATCTAAGATATCTACTAACGCACTGAACACGTTTAAACCAACCAAAGGCATATCTTTTCGTAAAGATTCATCATCATGACCTCATTTGTCATTTTGAAGTAAACATGACCGCTCGGGAGAGAAAAGTAAATTTGTTTTCCTCTTCTCAATTCTTTTTCCCTTTTGAGAAAAAATTTTTCATCACATTTTTTTATTCCTAATATTTCATTGGAAGAATTTTGGATAAGAGTATCCTAAATACTGGGAAAAAACATTAAGTTAACAATATATATAACAATATATATAACAATATATATATATATATATATATCATATTCAGATTTTAGTCATTTAACTAAAAAGTCTTTTGTGAAGTTGTCAAACGTTAGAGAATTTTCATTTTTGATTAAATATTTTTCTAGTTTCCTGTTTCTACCAATTATTCTATTTTCTTACATAACGATTACATTTTTTTTATTGTGCAGAGCACATCAGATTGTTTCTCAGTTGGTATTTGTAATAAATTATGAATATCATATTTAGCAATAATAAATGTTTTAAATAAAAAATTTCATTCTAAGCTAAAGAACTACTACTCACAAGAAATTTGTGCTTGTTAGTGAATTAAACATTTACACATAAAGCACATTTACAATGACTTAAATATTAAATTTTAATTTTAAAAAATATTTAAATAATTTTTTTATTATTGCAAAAGTAAATTAAGTATAATTCAAAATGTAAAGCATAATCTTATTTGGGTATTTATGTTATTAGGTATTTTTGCTATTTAGGGTTTGGGGATCCTGATTTCCTGACAATTGTTTCTTGAACTTTGGAGTGAACTTTTATTTAATGCATTTTACAGTGCGAGTAGTTTATCAAATGTAATGGGATAGTAGTACATAATATTCGATGGATTTAACGTAAGTTTAAAAGAATTATAAATTTAATTAATTGTGAAAATGAGGTCAATAATTGACAAAAAAGGAATAATTTACTTTTGTCATTTAATAAATTACATTTTTATCAAAGAAATAGACGTTGGAAAATGTTTTTCACACAAATGAGAAGATTATTTAATTAAAATAAAAAGGATAAAAATAATATTTTATTAATTGTATCCTCTAATCCCTCACTTTGACCACTCTTCCACAAATTCCCTTCACTTGTAATTTGAAACTGGATGAAAAGCTTTCTGAAGCCTTGTGCATAGAATTCCACCACCGGTTCAGCCGATCTAATGCTAATGATTTTCACTGTCAGCAAAAACGGTGAACATATCATGTCGTTCGGAGAAGGACATTAGATAGATTGTAAGAGGTTAATCAAACAGGAAATATTGAGACGCTGTAATATTATGGGTAGCTGTACCATATCTGTACTCTTCCTTCATTTGCGGCAGATACATAATAAGTGGTACCGAATTTTCCATGAATTTCAGTATCATTATCCCCTTTTACGAAAAAAAATCACACCACCTTAAAATTAGTTACCACTTAATGAATTATGGCAATTATTCTAACCCACCGAAGGTCGGCGATCTAAATTGATTATTGTGGTGCGTAAAAGATATGTATCTGATACTGCTCAAACGTGACTTGACCAGTGTTGCCTTGCAGAAGAATAAAACATAAAAAAAAAAAATCGATCTTAAATCATACAAAGAATCTATCTTTTTTTTAAATGCGTCTTGTAAACAAAAATTTTATCAATTTATTGGGTTGAAGAACTAGGTTTAAAATTTCCAACAGATGTTTCACATCATAAACCAGAAATCAAATTGCATTATAAAATAAATCTGTCATATCCAAAACACATTTAAGTAATTCTGAATGAAATATTCTGAAAATAAATTTCAAACTCACAAGATATTTTTCTATAGCATACTCCTTGTGTATACACAGCCTTCCAGTACGCGGACTTTAAAAAAAATGATCTTCGACTTTTTATTTAAGAATAAAGACTGTCATTTATTTCGAACTGTCTGAAACGAGGCAATTGCACACAAAATAGACTGCTTATAAAAACCCATAAATAATACATTTGAGAGGAGTTCTACGAATCAATATTCATTTAGTGAAATGGAATGAGAAATATTTTTTATCCATAACCGATTGAGGAATGGTCGATTACTTTGAGATCGCGTGCCTCACAGAGAGAATTCTCGTGCAGGACATTGTGGGGATTCATTCGATTATGTTATGAAAAATTATTTGGAAAGGTCAATAAATGGCTCCCTTGTCCAAATGATTGGATCACACTAATATCTCATGTTAATAAAATCATTTACTGAAGAAAGAGGAAAGAAGAATTCAAAAATCAGTTAAAGTAAATGGAGTTCGATAAACTTACCAGTTATTAAATTGACTGGAATGATTTTTTTTCCTGTTTTCCCGAAGAAGTATTTTGTAACGTTTAAAATATGCAGAAATCCTTTATTCGTTCAGTGAGCAATGGTTAGATAATTTCTTAATCTAAGATCAAGGAAATCTTCGATATATAAGATTAGATTAATAAATTCTACGATATAATTTTTGCAACTGCGGAAGCTCATGTAAAAGATGATAAATTGTTACTGCAATCTTTGAAATGCTGAAGAAAAATTTTTTTGAAATGTTTGAGATGTTCCATTATTTATTAAACGTTTATAAAAGTTATATAGGATTAAAAATTTGTAAAACTAATGAAAATTTGTAAACAACATCTTGACACATATTCTTGGTAGTTCTGAAGTAATTTTTTTATTTTGTTGAACATCGGAGGGTTTTGTGTTCCACTTATGTATGCCAAGAACAACCCACAGACAAGAGATGACAGGAGGATAGTACGACAACGGATGACTTTAGGGGTAACTGCCATGCATTTGATTGTCTTATTGGAGGACCACCAGGCAGCTTGATTGGCATACTCTCCTCACCCAGTCTAAATATCGATAGAGAATGTTCCATCGCCATCGAATCTTCTCATTTCTGAAAGCAATTACTGTAATGGATTCTGTCCGAGATTACAAACCGAGATTGAGCCCTCCTTGGCACTAGCTGCACCTGTCATTGGGTCATTGCCATTGGGCCATAAGTCGGAAACTAAGAAGTACGTGTAAAACCTTTATAATATTTAATCTTTTCGAAATACTTCTGTTTTAATTAAAATATGTTCAAATAAATATTTGTTTGCCTTTAAATCGACAATTATTTCGGTAAATGGAACCTATAAAAATTAGTTTTTGTCATTTAGTGCTTCAAATAATTTACAAATGAGCTGAGTCATTTATAGAAAATGTTTGAAAAAGAATTTAACTTAAATGCATTTAATTTTTTTACATTAGCAATTTAAAAATATATATTATTTGTTTTGATCCAAATATCTGTACATTTAATATCTAATTATCCTTTTCTTTGAAACATCCGTCCACAAAACGACATGTTTTAAAATCATAGCTGTTCATTTAAATTAAATGCTTTTTTTAAGTACAAACCTAATTAAAAAATAAGTGGTATTAAAAACAGAAAAACATCTAAATGACGTTCTGAATTTGTTTTGACTACTTAATCTTGACCATTGTTTGCTTTTAAATATAACCAGAAAAAAATGTTTTAAAAAAGCTAAAACTGTAAGCTGAAGATTATAGAAAAACGTGATGGCATAGAAGTTAATTTAAATGTAATTATCAAATACTATTTGAAATTTATGCATGAAATCTTAAAAAAAATGTGTGTTTGTGTAAAAATTACCACGATGAAAATTCATGTTGCCTGCCTGTAGTAGGAAAGAAAAATTCATCAACAAGTCTCATTAAAGATATAGATATAAATTATTACAATGTTTTATATTGGAGTATGAAGTAATTAATTATTCTCTTAGATGCTCAGAAAAAAATAACCTCCGAATTATAATTTTTCTATTAATTAGATAAATTAGGGGCCCACATTAAGTCTAAATTCAGTAAAACTTAATAAATATTTCATAATGGTCATTTTGTTTATTTGGAACAAGGTGTACATAATTCTAGATATTTACCATAATCAGATCCATATATGAATAGTACTGCCATTTAAATTAAATTTATTGTGAAGCAAATTATACATGACAAACAATCGACAACTACAGTGTGTCGAATAGATCATTATTCTGATGAAAGAGATCGATTCCCGTTTATTAATGTAAACAAGAAGTACCGACGTGCTTATAAAGATGCACACAAAAGGAGCAAAACAGCTCCACCCACTTGCGTAACAATAAAGGCTGCCGAAATTGCTGTCTCAATTCTCATGTAAGAAGTTTAACTTTCAAAGCGCTTAGTCTTGTAAATAATTAAGCTTCAACATGGCTGAAATTTGATATTCAAATCTTAAAAGATGCGGATTATACTATAATATTCATGCTTATAGTCAGTCGACATTTCTCATGATTATGAGAAATGATGCAAAAACTAATGGGATGAGAAAATTTTTTAAAAAGGTTTTCTAAACTCTTTGGGTATTTGAGTTATCAAATGACGATATAACTTTTAAATAAAAAGATTAAATTAAAAAAGAACTAAAAGAAATACACATATTCGTACCCTCTTTCTAAACACGTTATCGTATTATGACTAGCAAGAATAAATAAAGCGATCAAAAATTTTATTTAAGCCATATATTATTCATAAAAATTTTTTAAAAAAGGACCTATTTTTGCGCTGAAAATAAATCTTACGTCAATAGACGTCAAATATAAAATTTTTAGCAGCTATTTTTATCATCTAAAATAAGATTAAATATACATTATTGAAACTTTCCCCTACAGCATGAAAATACAACAATAATAATAATAATTTTGTGCTAAAAATGATGCAATTGTTTAACTAAATGCAATTGTTGAAAATGATGAAATTGTTTAAAATGTTTTTAAGAATATTATGAAAGCAACGAATTTAATTCTTTCATGTGAATTAATTTAATTCTAATTCTTTTATGATTCTTAATGAATTCTTTATGATTCTTAATGAATTCTTTATGATTCTAATTCTTATTCTTCATGATTATTCTAATTCTTTTTCTAATTTTCTTATTAATTTTAATTCTTTCATGCCAATGCTTGCATCTTGAACAATTAATCATAAGACTCGATATGTTAAGGAGAGTCACTTGTAAGACAGCACAATTTAATGATTAACTGATATATAAATTTTAAATTTCATCTTTTTTGTTGTTTGCCTTAGGTGTTGTGTCCAAATTTGTCTATCAAGTCCCACGGTGAGGACAAAGATATAACATTCTGTGATGACTTTTAAGATTAACTACTCCTCTTTTTGCGTGTCGTATGGAATGGAAGATAAGCTGAAAAAGTGCCACCAAGCAGCCGATTATCGATTCGAGACGTTTACATACGATGCCATCCAGTTTTCTCGTTTCTGAAAGTAGTGATTTGCAACGAATATTGGCAGCGGATTTGAACTTTAGGCTTTCTACAACTATCTGAGCACGTTACAATTGAGTCGGGTTTAATTATTATTTGAAAGTTAAATTTTAAATTGTTTCTGCAGAGCTCATTCACACTTATGTTTCTGAATATTTTGTTTTGAGTGCATTTGTTGTTGTTTAAAGGCGAAATAATAGGAAAACAAAAGATAGGTGATCGAAGAAAGTAACAAGTATTTCGGATTTCCTGTTGTCATTTATCTTCTTTTAGTGCACCCTTTATTTAAATATACTATATACCAGAAATTAAATGCTAAATATATCTAATTTAATTTAAAAAAATGTTTGTTATCTTAAAATGTTACTGGATTTGTATTCAAATTTTGTTTCAAACAACTACCCTATAGCTCACAATTAAAAAACAGCTTTGCTCTAACATGGTGTAAAAAGCAAGGCAATTCTACAGCAAAGATTTCCCAGAAAAAGTTTTTTTTTTTTTTTTTTCAACTAATGGTAACCAGTAGGAACTATTCTTTTTTTTCGAAAAATGGCAGATGGTTTATAGTAAACTTCTGGATTCAATAAAATAAATTGAAAATAATTAAATGAATGCGAAAAAGTTAAGAATTTATATAAATTTTAAACCTTTTTTTTTTAAGTGTTAAATTATTAATGATTTTCATGAGTTTTTAACATTCTCTAAGAAAAAAATAATTCTTACAAATTCAGTTGACCAGATTTCTATTCTAACACCGGGCATAGTTATTGACAAACAAAAACTGTTCCTATTTAAATAATTTGAACTTGTACTTTAAGTAGCAATATGACTAAAATATAAAATATTGTGAACTTTTGTTAGAGAGTAACTGATATATCTTTACAAGAACATACATATATGCTCTTTTATATATATTATATATATATATATATATAAACACAAAAGCAAAGAACAAACAAGATGTGAATTAGAAACACGATGATTTTTCACTCCAAAAGCTACTACCGGTATTCGCTACAAGCAAATTGTATAAGAAAATCCTCATAGCATTTGCATCCCATTCAGACCAGATTTTCAAAACAAGTAATATAAAAAAATCTTAAAGTAAATTCCTATTTTTTTTCACTATATTGCAGAAAGTCCTTTACAAATAAAGTTGAAATTTTCCTCTTACATCTGGCGCCGTCTATTATTAGATACATGCAACTTAAATCTAAAAAAAAAAAAAATAATTAAATTTAAATAATGAATTAATATTTGAAAAAACTGTATTAACATCAGTGTCATCCACTAGAAGTTAAAAAAATGCATTTAAACTTGAGTGGATGAATAAAAAGTATTTTATGAAAGATTGAAAATTTGAACAAGATATATAGGGAGAGTGTGAGCTAATGGTAGGAATTGTAGAATGAAAAGGGTTAAATTGTTCAGGATAATAGACCGCAACAACGAAACTGAAAATTATTTAATAAACATAAAAATCTAGAGGTTGAATGGCAAAAACTGCAATTGCTGATTAAAAAAGAACACAAAAGCTTGTACGAAATATACAATGATAGGGCGTGTAAAGTTATTTTCTAGGAAATTCGTTAAACACGATATAAATTAATAGAAGGAATTAATTATATATATATATCCAATTAAAGGATCAAAGCTAAACTTTATGCAATATCCTTAATCTTAATAATTTAAAACAAATGACGTAAAATTCTTTGCATTTTAAATTACTTTTCAGATGAAACTCAGTATCAGAAAATTGAATTCTTACATTTGAAGTATCGAGTTTGTTCTAGTAATCAAACATATTCAAACCTGTCTCTCAGCCTTTAAATCCATTCTAAACTCATAATAATTCTGGTAATTTGTTGAGGAATGTTTATCTTGCAATGTTATAGTTTAATTAAACTTCCGTGGAATTTTGTTTAGGAAATGTTGATTTAGAACCAGTTCTGTTTCAATAAGAAATATATTTGATTAAATTCATTTAGAGATAAATGTAGTATAGTAGGCAACTCTACAAAATTGTTTATTCTGATACGGTTTAAGAATTAAGAATTAATTTAAAAATTTTATGGTTATTAGTAGTTATGAAAGTAAGAACATATAATAATGTTTATAGCATAAAACAATTATGTTTAAGAAATATTTAATTAATATATTAATATGTCAAAATTTAATCATGTATTGTTAAAAAATACACATATTTTGCTTAGTTATAAAAGGAAAGTGAAATGAAAATAAAAATACTCAATATGAAAATTGTTGATGCTCACATCAAATATATACTTCAGTTCTAATTAAAGGTTTTTATACATAAATTAGACAACGATAATGGAAAGAGTAATGGATTTCTAAACAGTGAGGCAAATCTTGCAATAGAGACCTTGTATTATTAGGCATATAAGGTATAACCCTAACTAAGCGGGCAAAGTAGAATTATATATTACGCATTCAGATTGTATTACAGCTATTATTATGTATACAATGTAGAACTAATATTACCATATACAAGGTATCAATATTTATTTATTAAGGTTATATAGAATAGACTCAAACTTTTAGTGCCTATTTGAGCAGTCGCAAATCTAATGTACAGTTTATCGCTATTGATATAAAATTCACCGCACATCTTTAAAATCGCTTGTTTTGTTGACAGCTCAAAGGAAATAGTGAATTGCCAGAGAAATGTCAAGGCTGTTGTTAATTTTTAACTTTGTAAAGTTATACAATTGCAATGATTTCGATGATATCAACATTCCACTATTATCGAACTAACTCTATTGTTTTGCTTCAAGAACATCATCTTACTTTTTTCGTTGGGCATTATGTTCAAAAACATTTATATTATACCAGACTGCTACATAGCAAGAAGCAATATCCTTTTTCATAAAAATATATATTTGCGATGTAAAGAAAGGAAACGCTCTGAAATGAAGGGTTCGTCATTTAGTTCCTTCGTAAGTCTTCGCTACAGGAGTATTGTTACCTTAATACCAGTTAAAGCTCCTTTTTAGAACACTAAATGTTATAAGAAATTATATACACAATCGAAAGTGAGAGAAGAGGGAGCTCTGTTGCACGTAGGTTTTCAATAAGATGGATGTATTGAACGGCCCTATTTTCCTTCTGAACTATCATTAGCAATGACATCGAAATTAGCAGCTGAGAAGAAGACGAGATTCAAGACTATTAGTTTTTCTGCAACGAGTCATTATTTTTCTTTGTCCAAAGGTTGATTCCTATTGTTATTCCTTTCATGTGATAATGTTTGTTTGGCAGTTAAATATACACTAAAATGACATATAAAAATTGCATTGTTTCAGTTATATCGTAAAAAGTCATGTGCAATATTTTGTACAATTAAGAATGATTAGTGTAAAAAAATAAAAATATATTTTCAGTAATTTTTTTAAATAATTCAATTTTCCATTTCATTTTCGTGTTAATGCTTAAATGCAATATGCAAAATTTTGTTGCATTATTTAAATAAATTATGCACAGTAGTTAATTTTACAATAATCTTTAGCAAAACACATTAAGTTATGAAACCAAAGAGGTTTACCTCAATAAAGGCCATGCTTTGTTTAAAAAGGCAATTTTTATTATTAAATGACCATTAAAAGCCATTTTTATTACCTCAAGCACAGTTGACGATAAAATAAAATTTTACTGGAAAATGAATGATGTCAAAGAATGTCTCTCGTATTTTCTCGTCAGTATAGAATTTATCCTGATTTTTAATTAAAATAAGCCAAATAGAATGATTGAATAAATAAAGCCAAATAGGCGGTAAGTGGCGTGGTTTATCTAAATCTACTATAGACACAATTATCAATAAAAAAAAAATTAATCTAAAGGAAGGATGTTTAAAAAGTTAGCAATGAATTATCAAATTTTCCTTAATATTCAATAGAAAACTAGGTTAGAGATACGAATAACAAATAGGAAGAAATTTAAACTGTCGGTGGAGATAAATTTCTACTAAATTTTCCATAATCTCATGCATGAAATTTTCAATATTCTAGAGTGTTTGGAAAATTTCCAATACAATATGATAAAAATGCAAACAAGATTTGCATTTAAAGAATGAACATTTTTAAGACTTCTTTCTTCTTCTTTCCGTTGTCTATTTTGTAAGCCTCTTAAATACAGGCACCTGAATTCTAATTTCAAAATGCTCACAAAATGAATTGATTTATTTTTATAAGCCTCGTTTCTTTCAGGCATGCAGGAAACAAAATTCTTGAATCCCTAAGGCAGTTATTTTACGCTCTCCGAGATTCAGTCTTGCAATGGCTGCGCTAACAGGTCACGTATTCTGTCGCGTGTTTCCTACACCCTCGGTTTTCAATTGGGCTGATTAGGCGGTGCAACAAAACAGCTTCCCAGGGGCCCCGTGAAACTTGCCTGGCAAAACGTGACTACTGGGGAGAAATTTACAAATCAGCTTTTCCAAGAAGAAAGTGGTTCCTTGCTAACAGAAAGATTTTTGCTTTAGTTAAGTGTTTGTTATGAGTTCGGCAATGGAAGACCGAATGCAACTAATTACTGCAAATGAGGCTAAATTTTTAAAGATTCAGGCGGATTATTATGAGACTGGGTAAAGTGAGTACATTAGGAAAAGGCTAATGCAACCTATTAATTTATCTAGGGTGGAGTCCCCTTCTCACAATAAATGCTTTTATTTATTTGTTTTTTAGATCTACTCTGAAACTATACGCTCGATATCGATAAAAGTTTTGTCATGCCTACATTTAAAAAAATACAATAATAAAATTTTTTATTTTATCCAGGATTCGAAACCAAAATCATATGAGAAGGTTAATGTTCCTAATTGAAGTTTTAGTTTAATAAATTTATTTGAAAACAAATAAATTTATAATGAAAAAGGACGCCAGCATTGCTTATTTTTGAAATGCCGAGTCCCCTTCAGTTTAAAACCCCATTGCTAATAAATTTTATGCATACATTCTTAAACAGCGACGCACTATAAAGAAATCTAATTACAATGAAATTTCATATAAAAAGACATTTTCATTTTCATTCAACAAGTTAAATTTTGTTTGCAATGAATGAATAGCTAATGTTGCTGAGGATTGCAACTGATCCTCTAGATACTGCATACAAGAACAAAATTCCAATTGTAGGTCAAAACTTCCATTCGAATTTTCAATTTACATTTCATTATACCAATGATTCGCATGTGTTCTCGCAAGGTATGGCCATGTGGCATTCTTTTGACAGAGAACTCAAAAGATTCTTTTGTGCAAAAGGAAGTAGAGTGAACAAATCAAATGATCGCTCCATGTTTTTGGAGGAGAATATCATAATTCGTCATTGTTGTAATTGTTGAATAGTGGCAAAACACAGCATCAACAAGATAATGGTTGACCCACAGAGAGGACAGAACATGAGGACAGAGTGATCATGAGAGAGTTTCTTACAGTTCTTGATTCATCATTATCAAGTTGCACCGATTTCTTCTCATAATTGCACATCGGTTAGCGCATTTGCATTAGTACCGAACCTTTTTGACTAAATGTGTTGACTGCAATAGAATTATTTTCGTGAATTAGTCCTGTTTCGAATTGATTTCCGATGACCATGAAATATATGTCTGGTGAGAACCAAGACAACGATGTGGTGCTAACCTTATTACCTCCCTCTGCTTAGGTCGAAAACCATTATTGTTTTGGTCTGAACGGCCATTTCATTTGGTTGTTGTCCGGTATGTTGATGACACTTTGTGATCGTAGTTTTTCCACGACATCTCAAGTCAATATATCAACAGGATCACGATCAGCAGAAATCGGCAATATTTTTTTATTTATTGATGTTGTGATTGTTAAACATTTATCTGACTAACTAAATTGCCAGATGTCTCTCCAGTAGAACATTTTGGAAGCCTAATAAATAGGTGCTTGACCGTTTCAAGGCTTTTATGAAGCTAACTCGACATTTGAAGACAGTTTCTCAAAAGGTACAGGGTTTACCTCGGACACAACATTAATGCCAAGAAGATATAGCTTACATATAAGCCGGAGAGGGTCAACTCCTTTTTGACTGCACCACTATATGAATAAATAAAACATGCAATTTCACTAAGATATTGACCATTTCTTTTTCTATACATATGTATTTCATACTGAATTTCGTCTGTTTCGGATAGATCCTTCATTGTACTTCGCTTTTAGTGTGATTTTCATTTTTTCGTCCTAAAAGCTTAATGTCTTAAAATATAAATGTATATATATATATATATATATATATATATATATATATATATATATACAGAGAGAGAGAGAAAAATAAATAGATAAATAGATAAGGATATAGATGTATAACACTATATAATAAATATTCCATTGAAAATATATATAATAAATACCACAATAAGGCAGTTACTTTTTAAGTTTCTATTTTTGTTTCCGATAACAAAATAGAAAATATATTTTAAATTTTCGTGTTGTGTACTTTAATATCAAAATAAGTACAATTCATTGTTCTTTCTTCATTCTTTCACTTTTGCATATTTTTTATTGCTGAATATCATTAATCTTCATCAAGAAATCAATCATTAAGAAAATTACGTTTTGATGAAATAAATTTATTTAGGTAAGAATATATTTGTTTAATTCTTGAAGAGAAATATACTTAATTGATTCTCTACTTATTTGATTAAGGAAAAAGAAACCGTGATTAAATGCAAAATATATTTTTGAATTTCATTTAAATATTTTTTTGGCTGATAAGTTTGAATTCTAAAATAGCAAAATATTTTTTTATCTCTACATTAAATATGCATTTATGTGGAAAATATATTACTTTGATTTTAAAATAAAATATAAATATTTAAAATGCGAACAAGCGTATAATTTAGATTTAGATTAAATACATAATTTATTTCATGTATTCAAATACTTAATTATAAATTAAAGCATTCATATTAAATACATAATTTTAATCATATGTTTAATCTAAATTCTTAATTCTTAATTTAAATTAAAAAATATACAACATATTTGGCAATATCTTGTTCGAGTCCCAATATTTTGTTAAAACGAAATGAAGGAAATTTATTCGAATGTTCTACCTATTTGGAAGCTAATCAAGTTTTGCCAATGAGTAGAAGGCTTATAAGAAACGTTGGTAAATGGGTATAAAAGAACTCCAGCATTCGTGGGTGGAATAAACATAGTCGAAGATTGAATGCTGTAAAAATCCAGATACTGTTTTATCAACTATCCCATATTCTGTTTAAAAATGCAAACTTTAGAGGTGCGACTCAGACATACGTAAAGCAATTTTGAAAGAAAAATATTAATAGTTATTGAAATTTTTACAAATAATGCTTCTTTGGATTTTATGTAATTTAAAATTTTAATTATTAATAATTAAATTAGTGTCACTGAATTAAAAATCCTCGCGAAATTATCTTTCCCCCTCATCACATCGCTGTGTTTGAGTTCGTCTAACGCGCTGCTTGCCATTTTTCACGTGGTAGCATGTCAGACAATGCTTTAATAAGTGTCTAAGCCTATGACTGTAACCTAGTTGTAGTGCGTAGAATTGAACGTTGTTTACATTATTAAGTGATTAGATTTTGTTTATGAATTAAAATTGTACAAGAACATATTTTTTTCATTCTACTCCTACACGTGTAATCGTATGTGAAAGCTTACTAAAGAACACTATTTAACAGTACCAGCTAAGATGATAATAATGTTTAAGATTCGAAAATATTTCTCGAAGAAACAATTTAGAAAGTTGTGCATGCTTTATAAAAATAAATTTGTTCAGGCTTCTAGATACTGCTAAATTCAATTAGTGTAAAACAAATTTAATCAATCTACGACAAAAAAAGATTGAAAATAATGGATAGCAAAATTTCAAATGCACATTTGTGGAGAATTTTCAATCAATATAGTGCACCAAACATTTGGTAGATTTGCAATAATTTAATGCCCATGTCTCTGACATAATATACGGAATACTATTTAAATGAACTCTAATAAAAGGCCATAGTTGAGCATTTCCTTTTAAGGGATTGATTAAACATTCCGTCTATTTGCAAATGCCGAACTTTTTTATTAACAGTTGAGTATGTGAGGTCTTTAAACATTTCCTTGAAATCTTTTGATAAATATGCGTGGGTAGAAAACTCGAGTGTTAACAAAGTTTTCATATGACACCAAACTCTATTCAAATAGTTCACAGGTGCTAAGTTAAATTTGAATGCATTTCTCCATTGTTTTGACTAGGGGTTTCAAAACCTATCCTCTTTCGTTCAGTGAATTAAGTTGCCATAATAATTTGAATTTAGTTTATAAATAAATTTTAGAATTCTAAGTTTTATTAATTCTAAAATTAAAAAAGTTTTTTACTTAAATCAAAGCAATAAAATTTTCATACTTTTTTTCATGCTGAGTTTATATTTTTAATTGCAGTTTATGGAAATTCTTATTAGGTATATTAAGTATAATTTTAGGACATTAGCAAAAGAAAACCACTGGCATAATCTTTAAGAAGTCTTAAATAAAATCAATGTCCCATGTAATAAATTGATAAAATTGTGTATCATACACACTTATAATTTATGGATACTATAAAGTGGGAAATGAGCTCAGAGTAATGTAGAGTAATACGAAGAAGTATCATAACGAAGCAAAACCAACCGAATTATTCTGTGACAGAGGTTGCACGGAAGCAAAAAAACTTATTTTCCTGAATGTTTTATACATGTATCTAAAATAAACTTGTTAACTAAATTATTTCATTTTTAGCAGTTTCATAAACATTAGTTTTGTGCTTTTTTTTTTTTTATTTATAACGTATTTAATTCTTTATTAAGTGTACTCTTTATAAAATTTCAGTTAGTAATTAAATCAATATAAATGCACTTCATAACAAATAAAATGTAAATAAATTTATATAAAAACTCTAATTTCAAGAATCTATATCTCTTTTTTTTTAAATTTTAATTAAATTAAAAACATAAAGTAAAGTTTTTTTTTTTAAAATTACTATTTTTATATCATTCTTGTTTATCAGTTCTATTATTTTTAGACTATGACAAATTATAATAGATATGACGAAACGTATATTTTTCTGTGAAATAACTATGCTTACTGTTTTACATTATCTTCAAGAAGAACTATCTTAAGGACAAAAGAAAATGTTAAAGTGTCTGAGCATGACTCCCCTAAGGATATAAAAATACAAAAATTAATTAAAATTACACAATTATTTATAAATTATAATGCATATTTGTTGCAATATCAATGGAAGAAAATTTATTTATCTTTCCACAAAAAAAACTTTTTCTACGTTCAAGAAAATAAGTTTTTTTAGTAAAATTCTGTTAATTCATCTCATTCAAACATTTGTCTCGGATCTTCGTGTATTACCCTCCTATATCCTCTCAGCAACAAGACGTAACTAAAGCATCCTTGGAATAGAGGTGACCTGTTGAATAAGTCCGTTTCTTGGATGTTTATTCTTGAAAGGGAAGATCCATTCACTTGGATCTTTTCAATGTTCTGAACAGAAACTGTCAACACAAGCCATGTCACTGCAATATGTCTCAAGTGGCTTGGATATGGACGAGGCATAAATAATGATGACACATTCAAACTATTACCGCTACTTTATATGAAAAAAACATATATTTCGAGAGAAATGAATTTCTCCGTTGGATGAAAATCATCAACTGAATATTGAAGAAAGAAAATAAGAAAATAATGCCTTATTAAGACCAAATATCAAAGAAATTAATTTCTTATTAAGACATTTTATATGATATAATTTTTCCAAGAGTCTATATATAAATAAAATAAAAACTTACGCAAATTAATATAAATTAATATAATTTTTATTAAATTATAAAATCTTGTTTAATTAATGGGTTCCCTCGCTAAATCGAAATCAAAGTGTTGAAATTAAATTTAAAATTATGTTTTGCTTGTCATATTGTAAAGACTATTTGATTCAATGATACTGCATAACATATATACAGTTTTTGCGTAATATATATGCTTATGTTATCCGTTATTGTTACCCAAACTTTGTAATGAAGTCATTTCAATAAGTCACATTTAGCTGTATGTCTTTCCTTTGAAAATCATATGAGCTACAAATTATTTGAAATTCAGATAATTGAGTACAAATAAATAGTCCTTAATTTAAATTAAACCAGTATTTTGTTGTTTGTTACTGTATTTCATCCGCGTTTTTTCAATTCCTTCTATTAGCTCACACTCTCCCTATATATATCTTGCTCAAATTTTCAGTCGTTCATAAAATACTTTTTATTCATCCACTCAAGTTCAAATATATTTTTTTTTTTTTATCTTGTAGTGGATGACACTTGATGTTAATACAGTTTTTTCAAATATCAATTCAGAAATTAATTAATTAATTTTAGTTTTTTTTAGATTTAAGTTGCATGTATCTACCAATAGATGGCGCCAGATAAACTTAAAAAATGAACGAAAATTATTTATAAAGGATTTTCTGCAGTATAGTAAAGAAAAAAAAAAAGTAGGAATTGACATTAAAAATTTTTTTTTATATTACTTGTTTGCTGTGTTTTTATATCTGTTTTTTTTTTCATTCACTACATATTCCAATTTATCTTCTGCTGTTCAGACGTATGCCTAAGTGTGATATAAATAAATAAATATCATTATAATTATTTTTCTATTAAGCAATTGTGATTAATATTTCTTGTATTTTTTATCCGTAACAGGAGTTGCACAGAATTTCCTTGCAATATTTATTATCGGAATACTCGTGTTTTAACATTTGAATAAAATAGACTTCATTAAACTAGAAACAGTATTATTACAAAATATCTATGGGGTGGTAGGTTATTCAGAAGTTATTTAACTTACGTTTTCCATAGTTCATTTTGCTATGTGTAGTATAGTGTATTATGAACGTTCTAGTTTTTTCAGAAGTGACAGACATGTAGTGAACACAGATCTTTCATATAATCCTTCACTCTCTCTATTCTAATTAATACAATGGATAAGGGGCTAACAATTCTTATTTACAGTTAGATAATGAAAGGAATAATAAATTAAGAAGTCGGCTACTAGTAACAGACTTCAATGAAACGAAAGATTTCTCGTCACAACATAATCAGCAAAAAAATTTTTGTTGGTATAATTTTATGGTCAGTAAAGCTCTATCTTGAACATTCCTCATTCTGATATTAAAGTTTAATTACTCCAGCCCACAATCATAAAATCATAAAATGTAATAGTGTAGCATGTAATCATAAAATTTGATGAAGAAAATTATACTGTTTGAAATCTAACTAACTTAACTTCTATGATACACTAATCACTTAATATGATTTCCATCATTTATAAAACACAAAGTTTATTTTTTTTTTTATCTGAAAGGTCTTTCAAAGTTGCATGCATATTAATTCAGCAATATATCATTCACGTCAAATGTTGATAAGTAAATGCGTCGCCTGGAGTGACAGCTACTACAGAGGATGAGGTTAAAATATGCAATTCTTGATTACTCAACTAAGACCATTTCAAGTTGCCAGTTGATGAACACTTTAACAAGAGCTTATCGATCTGTGTGTTAGGTACATCCTAGTTGTTTTGAAGTATAACAAATTTGTGAACTAATTATATTTAAGATCTCCAAGAAGATATATTTATATCGCCAGAAGACAAAATCGGTACATCATAGTTGACAACAAACACCAAAATTGGTACATGAAATATGCTTCCTTAAAAATTGCCAGCAGATACAGCAGATTTATAAATCAATGCTTTCAAGAGAAACATCTCTTTATTTGAAATAAAATGAGCGTCAAAATCAGATAAATCTTTTATCGGGGCGTTTCAGGTAATAGTTCGCTCAAAAGTGCTTTTCAAATAAAACCAGTTTTTATTTTCAAACTGTCTCCTAACATCCTGAGGTATATAAAGGAAACAAAATAAAAAACAAATATGGTAACATTTTTCAATAAAGGAAGAAGTCTGTTTTCTGAAAATCAATTGGAAAACGGTGTAGATGTAACTCTCCTCCTACTAAAGCACATTTACTTGATTGAAAATGGATTCAAGTATAAAATGGTAATAATAATTTTTGTGACTTTCCGACATGCGATCGTAAAATACCTAATACAATTTCTTAATATAATGCCAATTAATAATGCAATACAAGTGTTTAATGCGAATGTCGTATGTTGATTATTTCAATATCCGTCTAAACAAAAACCCGCTCACTTAAGTAGATTGAATTAATTTTGTTAATAAGAAAACATTTTCCTATCAAGTATTCTAATCCGGAAATGGAACTTTGCAATCTTTTCTAACAACACTTTACTATAAACTCCTTCGAAATTGTTTCCTAAATACTTGAGACAGCTATTGCTATTCACAGGCATAGATTCATCAAGTCTACGAAGGACTTTTCGACAGTCTTTTAATAAGAAACAATGAATTGATTTTGTTTCTATAAAAATATTATAGTATATCTGCCAACTTCAATAAAATGAGATACAAAAGGAAAAGTTAAAATTGCTTATGGAGGATCAAAAGACATTTGAAAAGAGAATTTTATTTAAGATATCTACATAAAATAATTATTTAAATAGTATTTAAATTGAAAAAAGTACACTTTTGAAGTAGCCACCGGGAATTCGCTGTCGTAAAGTATTCCTAATTCATTTATTTTTATTTTTGTTTTTGTTGGAGTGATTTTTAAAAATTATGCTTCGTGATTCTTCATCTTGTTGATATGTTGCAAGCTATTTATATCCAGGAACTTTTTTTAGCATATATAAATTGAACTATTTTGAATACAGTTGATAAAGCAGTGGAATTCAATAAACTTTCTGAAAAATGTTGGGAAGGTAATTAGGCATTGACAAAGAAAAATATTTAAAACTGCCCAAAATCTAAAATTTATTATGTAAGTAAATACATGTCGTAAAAGCTGTACATAAAATATGAGTGCACGATGTAAATAATAATCCTTTATCTTTATCACTGCTTTCCATTAAAAATTAATTGTGTTTCATATTTTCTGTTTTTAAACTGCAATTTGGGACCTTTGTGCAAATTAAAAAATTTTCAAAAGAATTCAATTCCAGATTGAATGCAGATTCTGGTTTCGAGGAACCCTCTTTAACACAAATCTTTCTTTAATCAATGCGCAACTGTAAAAGATACTTACTTTACAGATTTTAAAACGAGCTTCATTAATCAGTCTGTCTCGTGAAGAGGAGACTTAGCAAATTTCCTATTTCAGTCTGTGAATTTTGTTGCTTCTACAACAGAGCCTCTCCCTGCTAAAAATACGGACAGACTGATAACAACTCCATCTAAAGTAATCTGAAACTGAATTTGCATAATCTGCTTAAGGACTATGCCATTCTTCCACCCTGTCTATTCAATGGGAAATTTCTTGCTGTGATTAGTTATCTCCTTTAATTTTCAACAAATAACAATTTCCATTGAGTATGCAACTCTGGTCAGAAACTAATTAATTACTTTCAGTTTTTTAATAGCGTAGCTCTTATTTATTTGTGGCTAGAGAATCTTTCAGGAAGTATTAAATTATTGTATTAACTTTTCTTTTCTTATATATTTGATTAAATATCTAATCCCCTTGAGTTTCGTTAAAGGATCATCAGCAGCTAGCCTTGACAGGATATGTTTTTATCTCCTTCGTTGCTTCATTATTTAACTGAGAATGCCTTTTAATAACGGTGAAAATGGTAATTAAAAGCAAGTCATTCAAAGCCTCTGCATCACATATTTAAGAACCGCCTTCATTGGGTTCTGAGTTTTTACATTAAGTTATGAATGGTAAATATGGTGTGAACTACGAAAAATTAAAAAATATGGAATAGAATATGAAAAATGAAATAGGACATTTCTTGCCACAAAAATGTTCAGGAAATTTCCTTCTATTATAGTTATAAATATTTCTTGATTTAGACTCTGGCTAAGTTTATCAAGCTAAGACTACTAAAAAATTAAAGATTTAAAAAGGACTTATTACACTTAGTACAAACACAATAAACCGTACATTCCTGTTCGAATTAAAACCATTTTAACGTCTACAATGAAAACTAGAAAAGTCATTTTTTTCTTATGGATGTAAAAACTAAGGATCATTAGATACTTGGCTTTTTATACTGAATAAGGCTGAATTTTCTAAAATTCCCCAATTATAATAATTAATCATCTCACACACACACACACAAAAAAGAATTTAAGCACCATAAGTACGTTTGAATCTCAAAAAATAGGAAATCTTTGCCATAAATTCTGCCATAACCCCAAAATCTATTTTTGTTAGCGTAAACTGGAAATTCCAATTTATTTGTAAGGAAAAATATATCTCAAAGAAAGAATTTTGAAGATAGCTCGTCTTCTAAAATATCATCGAGATAGCTTCGGGCAGCTGACAGCATTGAAACCTTTTTCTGCTGAGGAAATCAATAGCTATGAAGCTGAAGGCAATACGTTCTTATAGAGACATCATACAAAAGAATGAGTAGTACAAGTACTTGAAGACAAATAAACCTCAAAAATGACACAAGCTAAGGCAGAAAAGATGATAAAAAATCGAATTTCGTTCGAGATTACCTTTTATTGGAATTTTTCAATTGAATTCTAGTTTGATTTCGATTAGATGGTTCCCAAGACTCATCTGTGAAAATTCCATCATGTACGAAAATAAATGCTTCCTATTAGTCAAAATATCAGTTGTGTTTTGATTTCTCATACCTTACAATGGTTTGTTATTGCATTGTTCATGTAACAATACATTTTATTGATAATTCTTGGAATTTTATTTCATTTATTTTGGTATCAACAACAATATCAACTAGTAACTTTCGCATACTTTGGATGCTTGCTTTATTATCCAGATTTCTTTTTCTAAAATTCAATGTTATAATGCTTCCCCTAAATCCTACCAGAAAAGCACCCAGGGGTTTATTTGGCCTCATCAGATGAATGTAATTTCAAAGTTGTCAATAATAGTACAGGACATAGATTGATTAAAATATTAAAGCAATCTAATTATTTGAGGATGTAATCCTTTTATCGCTCAATTATTAAATATGTTGTTCTTTTAATATTTATTATTAGGGTATGAGTCATAAGTTTTGGGGAAGAGATTATCTGAAGGTTTGATTTTCATTGTTATACAAGTTAACTATTTACTATATAACATAAATATGTGACATATAGCCAAATCATATTATAAAAAAATAATTAATAAAAATTGTAATTTGTTATAATAAGCTTTTTTTTTCGCTTTGTTATATTAAGAAACATCTGTTTTAACTAACATTCATTGAAAAAAGGAAGTAAATTAAAATAATTAGGATATTATTCTGTGTAGTTATAATAATAAAAATGAGAATTCCAATTATCTTTCTATCATTTCCTTATATCTGCCATTAATTAAAAAGCATTTAATAAATTCAAATAATTATTTTTAATTAAATAAAATTGTAATTTGTGATAGAAAATCAGCTGCAAAAGGAAAGCACCTCAACTTATCTGCATCTTGCTAATTAAAATCGAACCAATTTATTGAAATTGAAATCCCTTGGTGTGAATGCAATGTATATCAAATTCTATAGCATTTTGCTAAATAGAAGATTTAGTTTGGCATGATTCGTGACAAAACATGCAGCTACTGGTAAATATTACATGAATACGACGCAGTCGGTGTTCAAGTATATATATATATATATATATATATTGAATTAATTCATTTTCAATTCGCCTTTTTCTGTTTTTGTGGGGTTTATACATGGAATTAACTATGAAGAGCATGGAATTTACGTATAGTGAATGCTGTTCCGGTTTGCTAAGACAAATTGTTTAGATTTTTTAGACAGCCCCTCGCGATCTTTCTTGTGCGTTTGCTTTTCTGCAGGTTACGTCATATATATATATATATATATATATATATATATATAACAATCATGCTCTAAACATTTCAGTTTTAGTTATAATCATCCTGATTTATTTAAGAAACTTCTGCCACTTTTTAACTATCCTCATAAGTATAAATGTATCTTTTATCATTGCTATTTGCGAGTTACCAAGTAAGCTTTGATTTCTAGCGAAATAAATATTTAAACTTCAACATTTTTATGATTTGTTCCAATTCCTCATATAGAAATTTGAATGTTTACCAACTGAACACACCATCACTATTTTAATTTAGCTGTACTCGAGTAATGAAATAATATACATTAATGTAATGAATTATCTGACTTAAACAAGCTGGATGTAAACCTAATAGTTTTAAAATAACAGACCTGTTTTCACTTTCCAATTAGCCACAGTGAAAACAAACGGGGACCCTGATGCTTCAACAACTAGACTAAAAAAATTCTATTCTAGTTACCAGCTCACAATGGAAACACCACTTTTGAGAATTCCTCGATCCTTGGTGAGAAAATCTCAGTTTGGAATGAACACTCACGAGCTCATCATCAAGGATACTTACATCACCTATCCACAGCTTCAGATTCAATGGAGGATCTTTCCGGTTCTTCAACCTATACGAACTTTCTGTTTGGTCTGAAGAAAAGTTTCGAAGTGCCTTTTTTAAGCTCAGAAATTTACCCCTGTACTCCCCTCCCCTCCCAGGTACCTGAATGCAATTCTTACAATTTCACACCATATTATTGATGACCGAAAATAGTCATGCATGATTAGATAAATAACGAAAAACCCATTAAGATGTGGCAATTCTTTTGATTTTCCACCAATTTCCCCTTACGAACTCAAATGTATTCCTTTGAAGTACAACACCAATGGCTAATCATGATTTATTAACGAAATTAACTTAATTAAAATGAATACAACCCTCACATTTAAGTGTAACACCTTTTTTACACTTTTCAATTTCACACACTGAAAACCTATTTGATTTATGGCTAGGTAATGAATGAAACGATAATAGAATGATCGATGCCTGCATATTTTGTAACTAAATCGTACTTACCCATGATTAATTGCTCCTTATCATAACGAAAAAGGCACTCAGTTCCCCTTTTTTCTTAATATCCATGAGCGTCAAACCTAAGCGATTAACAACCCCCCCCCTTTTCGATTTACGGGTAATTAAATGTAATTATAAGCAATGCGAGATGATTCATGAACTGCAGGCACTCAGAACTATGCTATCTCAACGTTAAGGAGATTTAATTGAAAAAGATATTCACCCTCCATTGATGATGAACCACCGATGGAAGGAATCTGCTTATGAAGAACAAATTAAAACCTTAGAAGTCACCGGGGAAACATTTATCTTACTTACTGTCGGAGCTCATCATTATACCATAAGAATTGCTTCATAAATATTGCATTCTCCCCTTTTTGTGTATAATTAAAAAATATGTTGATCTTTTCTTAAAAAACAATACACATATCGAGTAAAAAGGAAAAACTTAAAGAGACATTTAAGAATCCCCTTGGAGGACTTAAGAGAAAATCAAAACGTTGAGAAATTTTTAATTAAAGCTTTAAATTTATAAAATAGAAGAGGCATTTAAAATCATAGCTTTGTTGGATAAAGCGTTAGTGGAAGTTGCCTAGCAGCTGTTTTGTAAGAATTGGTTATGGGATATATACGTGTATATATATATGTATATATATATATACGTGTATATATATACGGAAAATGATTATCTTAGTTAGTATTTCTAAGTGTTCCGTAGTTTTAATAAGTTTTATTACTTCAGTAAATATGTACAAACTACTTTAATATGTACAAGCAAAATCGTTTATAGTAGAACGTATAATCGAAATGCTCACTAGCAATATAGCATCTCTCTCATTTCATTCCATTAGCTTTGAGAGGTTTTAAAAGATTCGCCAAAAGAAATTTTTTTTGTAAGGTAAAGAATTATTATTTTGCCAGCATTTTGTTTGCCAATTTCTTTCAGAATATCAGCTTCCATTAGAAAAAGGGCAAGTAATAGGGATAGCCTAAGAGGTTTCCTGCTGGATGAAAAGTCAGATCAGTTTACATCTAGTCCTAGCACTATCTAGATAGAACGTTTTTCAGAAAAATGTCATTTCATTATTCTTTATTTCTTGCTTAACTTGGTTTTACTGATGGACGCTTTAGCAATACGCTTCTTTATCATGGATGTTTTGCTTATTTTGTTTCATCTACATCTCTCTATAGACTTACATTTACAACCCTACAAGAAATCCAACACAATCTATTATAGAAAACACATATTCAAAATGAAATGAAAATTTGCTGCGGATTTTTCGATTTTGCGGATTTTTTTTTTTTTTTTTTGCAGAAGTGATCTGCTCAAATACACAAATACAATTGAACTCCTTTAAGATCACCAAAAGAGTATTTTCCTGACCAGCAATAAAAAATTTCATCATATATTCAATGATACACATCTTATGATCTGAAAAAATCATCATGATTTAAATGATTTTTTATGAAAAAAATTTCATCATGATTTAAAGGATTTTCATGAAAAAATTTCATCATGATTTAAATGATTTTCATGAAAAATTTCATCATGATTTAAAATGATTTTTCATGAAAAAATTTCATCATGATTTAAATTGTTCTTCATGAAAAAATTTCATCATGATTCAATGATACACAAAATACTTGAGGAATTAAAAACAAGAAACGAAAGTTTTTTTTGTAAAAATAATAAATCAAATTGAAAAATAAACTTTTCTTATGATCGTAAAATATGTACTAGTTTCTTTTAGAGCCGAAAGTTATCGATATGAAATTTCACATTTTTAATTTTAATTATTAAAATAGAACAATCTTGATTCCGGTCTTTGTATCATGGGAAAATATATGAGAATATGAAACTTATGCATCAATTTTAAACATATAAATGACATCATATCTAAGCAACTTGAACTCAAAATTTCAGTAAGGGGTAAAACAAATACCAGAATACTTTTAAAACTTTTACTTTTTTACGTCGTATTTTTATGTAATTAATTTCACAACTTAACAACTGATGATTAAACACAATAATTTTGAGAAAGGGGTTATTAAATTAAATTGTATTCTTAGTTATTGAAACTGTTGCAAATTTCGGCTCTCCTACATTGAACTGAAGTTGAGAATAAAAAGTAATTTTTCAATGAATTATCTACCAATAAGGTTTTTAAGAAATTAAAAGGCCTGATCAATAAGCGACAAATGTATAAAATACATTCAGACATTTTAAAAATAACATTTCTGACATAAAAAATTATATGCAGAATGATCCAATAAAAAAATGAGATGATATATTTCTATTATGTCACAGAATATATTTTGGCATTACTGTTTAATAAGCTATTTTTACATATTTGGCGTTCATGATAGTCCGTTATATGACTTTTACATTGGAGGATAATCTTTGGGGACATGCAATATTCAAATTATCTCCTTCTCTATCAATATTTACATCATATTGCAGATATTGATAAGTTTGGCAGAATTAAAAGACAAATGAACCGTCGTGTTTTATTCAACAACTATGTTCAATGTGTCTTTTAGTTATATTGTAAAACACAGATGTGTATTTGAATGCCAAAGCACTAAATAAAAAGTAAAAAATTAAAATATTCCTTGATATCAGTTATAGTTTAAGGATAAAAAATCAAGCATTCCGAAGCCAATATATCCTAATATTATCTCTTTTTTTTTTAGCAATATAGAAAAAGTAAATCTATTTCAGCAAATTTCTCTTAAAAGAGAAAATATTTGCTGCTATATGAAAAAGCCAAAAGTTATCCCCAAGAAATGAAAATATAATATAAAGATTCGCCAGAGAGTTTTAAAATTTGTACGTCAAAGAAGGTTTCTATTTCGTAAAAATTCCTAGATCTTCAAAGTCATGACAGTTCTGAAATTATTTCCAGTCTCTCACAAATATTCACGTCTAGGAAACTACTGATGTATGGAATTACGACATCAAAGAGCATCGAGTACTAGCAGCGCTTCTGCAACATGATGAATAGTAAGCATATATTGACACTGTCTCACTAGTAAATTACCATTTATTTGAGACAGACAGGTACATAACTGTTTCTTCCGCACTGAGAAAGAAAAGTCATTTAAGTCTAAACTCTCAACTGAAACACAACTAAAATAGCTAAAGTAAGAAAAGATATCACAACATCGTTTGAACAGAGAGAATGGAATAGGTAAAAATATATTTAAATGTAGGTGACAAATGTAGAAGTAAAATAAATTGAAAATGCTTTACAGGAAAATTAATATTTAAAAACTATTTTACGAATATCTTTTTTAAAAGGTATTAACCCATTTTTTCCGAATCACTTTTATGCCATTGACTACAAATCAAGCTTCAAAATTTCGTAAAAACGAATTTTTAATTTACAAATTTTATTTTTTATATCTAATTTATTAAATGCTATATTAAACATGCTATGCTATTTTCAAATATGAAACACGCACTTAATTTTCAGCTATATGCATGCATGGCTTATGTAAAGTAAATGTACTACCATTGATATTTTGCTTAATTGTTTATTTTAAGAAACTGCGTAGTCTACTCACTTTGTTCGCCCACCCTCGGGA
The DNA here is from genome assembly GCA_021605095.1 of Caerostris extrusa. NCBI lineage: Eukaryota > Metazoa > Arthropoda > Arachnida > Araneae > Araneidae > Caerostris > Caerostris extrusa. Next base: position 122,203 of record BPLR01015081.1, read on the forward strand.
TGAATGCTTAATCAATGGCTTCAGTGAAAATTTCTAAAGACTTAATTAATGATGGCGGGGGAAAATATGCTATTTCGGTAATCAATTGCAACTTTAGAGCGGAATTAAATCAATTTGTTTTTTAATTTTAACTGTCGGAGTTTAGAGCTTTGTGATTCATGAAAATTTGTAAAATTGAAAAATTTCATAAAAGGATTTTTGGAAAGGAAAGTTAACAACATGATGAGCTACAAGACGTGACTCATCTAACCAGGAAAATTTCTTCCAGCCCTTTATGAATCAATGAATCAATTGCTAGGCTGTCTGATTCATTGCACGTGGTGTTGGAAATTGTATTTAGTGAACGGGAGGACGACAGTTGCGTTGCATTATGAGACAATGCATTTTGTCTTGGCTGTTGCACTGCTGCACGCCACTGTTGCAGTGGCTCGTACTATGGGACACTATGTACTGTGGGGCTCGTACTATGGGGCCTTTAGTTCACGACGATCATAATATAATAAATTCTGTTCTCATCATAAATCATAATATAACAAACATAATTTTAACAAAGTTTAATATATCTGCTGCGTTTTGCATACCGCAGCCAAATTCTCCAAATTCAGAAAATTCCCTTCACTGGTAACAGAATCACTGGTCAGAAATCTTCATCAGAAAATCCCTTCACTTATATACACTTGGGCCATTAAATTGTTTCTGGGCAAGCTTACACATAGCAATGAGAGGTCATAATGACTCATTAATGTACGTAGATTTTAAAATCATATTAAATAGAAAAATTAAAAGTATAGATGAAAATAAAAGCATTTATATAAGCATCATAATTTTTCTATAAAGCCTCCTAAACCATACCTCATGTAAACACTCAGAGTATTGTCATTCATGTAACTTCCAACCTAGGAGGATTGGGATGTTCGTTGAAAAAGTCTGCTACCGATGCAATTAGATCTCCACATCTCCTAGTGGAGAAGTCTGTGTGTTGTTCTGGGGAGCCAGTATGGGCGGATATTGAAACAAACTCGGTGGTTCTCAAACACCTCCCGTTTAATTTTGCAACTCATCTTAAAGAGGCACCCAAACTCCCGTATAATTCATTGCTATCTTCATTTCATTGTTAGAATTCATTGCTGTCTTCATTTAAATTGCATTGTTATCTTTATTTTGGAAAATATGCCTTTTGGACGAGCTTAGGAATATTCTATGCTGAGTGGAAATGGGAAATAAGATTTTGAGTTATGGATTCATTTGCAAAATATTTAAGCTTCATGTTTAATCAATTAAACCGATAATAATCTTGACCACTTCACATTGGGAACACCGTTTTGGAGTGTCAGGTTCCTCCCTAGTCTCACTGTAACTAAAACGAACACCCTAGGGTTAGCATTTGGGAGTTCAAATCTCCATCTTAAGAAAGGTCAGATTAAACGTATCCATACCTGTTGAAGATTCAGGAACTGGTTGGAGCCTATTATTGGTATTCGAACCGATCTCCCTTAAATAAGGTCCTTTTTATCACTCGGTGACCAGGCTAGACATCACTTTTTTCTCACTAGATGTTTTAGGCAATATTATAGTGACGCAAACTTCATAAAATTGAAATGGAAGTACGACAATAATAACAGTTATCACTTTTAAATATTGAGTTCAATTTACGTAGATATTTTGAAATATTTTTGAAAGTTCATTGTTATAAGAATCATGATAAATTTAATAATTTAAAAAAAAACTGCACACATTAAAAAAATTAAAAAAAAACATTAAAACTTCTCTAAATGAAAAGTAAGCAATTACGAAATAAAAAAGAAAAGAGTACAAGTTCAAAAAAACAACATTGATTTTAAATAAAGAAAAATTCAAGTAAATAAATTTATAGTCCTAGGATCAGCGAATGTAAAATATCCAATTCTCTGCTGGAAGATTAAGTTCAATTCTTCATCTATATTTTTCATACTTTCGAATTCTACAAAATACGGTTGCTCATTCTTTAGAAGGGGGTACATCTGCATAGTACAATTTCGTAGCCATCGTTTATCTTAAGATATAAAATTTTCGATTATTTGAGTTTGGTGTGGTAAAAAGGGTATAAAATTATCCGTTTCCAAGTTAACAAAAACTTGTATAAGTATTTGAAGTTTCTTTCAGAATATTTGAAGAGAATTTTGTAAAAGTTAAAAAAAAAATATTTTTAGTAGACTTCACTTGTAAGCTTGCTTTTATTTCTATTGTACGTAATACTCTGGGCTAAGATGAGACAGCCTGCTGCTGTTAAATAACGTAGACATTTCCTGTAGCTGCTATGTTCAAGTTAGGATTCAATTCTACTTATAAAATTAGGACTCGTTTCTTCTATTATTCCTGTTCTTATTGTTGAATTTTATATAATTAACCAGCTACGATCTACAATAAATACTTCTCAACTAATTTGTTTCATATTTCGATCATAGTCTTCTTCTTCTTTATTGGCGCACCAGCCCCATGGTGGGCCCCGGCCATCTGTCTACTGGCAGATTTCGAGACAGGAGGTATTTTCTTTATACAGGCTAGTGTTGTCAACCCTACGCCCAACTCGCTACAGTCATATTAAACTGGGACCTACTGTTTAAAGTGGATTCCGAACCACTAAAACCATCCATGGAACCCGAAATCTGTGGCACAAAGTGTAAGAGACTTAGATCGCAGTATACTACTAAAAGATTTTGTTTTGTATTTTATTTCGCATAATTTACAATTAGTGAAGAAGTGTAGCAGATCAGCATTATTTACAAAAAAAAAAAAAAAAAAAAAAAAAAAAAAGAAATGAGAGAATTAGAACTGAAATAGAAATTGAACAAAGAAATGATGGAAACCAACCCTATTAACGTCAATTCTTCTTGGTGAAACGCCTTTCATATTTATCATTTTTCAGTACTCTCTTCAAGTGCTGCGGGAAGTCTCCTTAGCCTCCTCATTTTCTTCCAATTTAAGACTATTTTATGTCTCTCTTGCAAAACAAGTCACAGCTTTGTTTTAATGCACAGCTTTAGATATCCATATTTTAATGAGAGCACCAAATGCCATTAAGCCTATTAACATTAGTGCTCCATTTCTACACAATAATTACAAATTAATTAATTAGAATAACCTCATTAATTAAAAACAAAAACTTCTGAAAATATGTTAAAACAGAATAATCCCAAGTCAAGCAAGACGGGGAAAGATAAAAAAGTAGCAGGTTTTCACCTCGTTTTCATTTTCACATTTAATTCCATAGCAACGTCGTTATCAACATTATCATCATCGTCATTATCATTTTAATATAATTTTTGCCGTTTTCAATTCCTATCAACCTCCTCATTTTAATCTTTTTCTTGAAGGTAGCAATTTCATTTTATCCTCCTTTATAAAATGTAAAAAATAAAAAATATTTCATAAAAAGTTTATTAATCGAAGCAAAAATGTACTGAAGTATTTATCTGAAATAAAATTAGATCAAAATTGTATTGAGGGGAAGAAAATTGTGTAGCGAAATGAATTTCGAATCAGTGGAACTCGGTATTAAACCCGGTAAGCAAAGCCGAATATTTGAAGAAAGGCACACTTAGGCTCTTGTGTTAAGCTGAAGATCCTTAGGTTGGAAAGTCCTTCCATTGTGTTCGAGGAGGACAATGCTGACTTCCAAATACAAATTCTTTTGTAAATAATTCAAAATTGTGATGGTAAAGTGTAGATGCAGCATATTAGGTCCCCATGGTGCACTGGGGGTGGGGGTGGATTTTGAATTTGATATGTTAACGAGGTTTGATTTGATTTGGTTTGGCACTCTTTGGACATTTTGTGCACACTTTAGGCTAATTAGATCGGGACCTACAGTTTAACGTGGATTCCGAGCCACTAACAAACATCCATGCCACCGCCATGTTGGCGAGGAGAACGATGCAGATCTCCAAGTACAGTTCTTGGAAAATTGTGATGGCAAAATCTGGATGTAGAGTAGCAGAACCCCGTGGTGTAATGCATACATCGCTGCATCTGATGTATATTTGCTCTTGTTGTGGTGAAGAACCTCAGTTTAAAGTTCCCATCATTTGAAAATAGCATAAAATTAAAGGAATTACCTTAGAAATATTAAGAAATTATTATTTAAAAATATATTTGCTGTAATTAGAAAATTTGTAGTAATTTTTTTTACTCCATCCTTCTATACATTCCGAATTACTGGTAAATGAAAAACTTTGCATTTCCGTTTTTTAATTTATAAACCTTTAAACATTTGCTGTTAAGTCTCCTCTGAGCTGGAAAAATTGTTTTCGAATGAAATGAAAAAAATTAATTCTTAATTATCCTGTTTCAGTCATGTTTTTCCATCCTCCGCATTTCCAAATAAAAAAAAAAGGGAAATTTTTCTAATGAGCCTTCTACGTATTTCTCTAATTCTTTATTCCAGAATGTGCATCAAGTTTTAATTGGGAAAAAAAGCCAATCACTTAAATGCTTTTTTAATTAAATACAATGAGGAATTAAAATGAAATTAACCTCATTAAATTTGAAAAAGTACTATGTGGCTCATCCAACAAAATTAGAGAAATTAAAACCTGTTAATTGGAATCAAAGTATTTTTAAGTCGTTCTTCCGAACATAAAAAAAAAAGTTGAAGTAGAAAATTTTCCTTATTGCTGTAATATACTCAATTAAACTTTAATATACTACATTTAAAAAACAAAAATTTCTGTAAGTCATTAAAATTTGTGTATTTGTTGTATTAAATTAGTTAAAAAAACATCCTAAGGATTAACTTAAAGTTATATATTGATTGATGACTTATGATTGAAATTCAAGTCTTTTGCTGAAATGCTGTTATGGAATATATGACTACTTTTACTATTTAATATTTGGTTGTATATATACCATTTTGCATTTAGAAGTGGTCATTGAGTTGATAAATATTTGCCTTTTTTCGCCATATATTTTTATTATTCTTCTCATAATAGTATTTTTAAGTGTCCTTAGCTCCTAATATCCTATTTTTAACAGACTTTTCCAAGCTCACAAATATTCAATCACATGAGATTTGAAGATTCAGGAGAAATGTGAAATAGCATTTTGCAATTGTATAACAAGCCTAACAATTTTTCTGTATGTTTCTAATTCTTATATTTTTAAAAAATATATTACAACTGTAAGCCAAACGTTTGGGCAGTTTCATGTACATTTTTCTTTAATGCAATTAATTATTTTATTTTGTCTATTACTTCATCAATAAAATCTGAATTCCACATAACGCTTGCAGACATAAAGTCCTATACAAAGGTCAAATCCTCTCAAATTCCAATAAATCTGGTTTTTGTGGGAAGAAGTTACGAGTTTGTCTTTATCCAAATATAGCCTTGACCAGTCACTGAATCCGACCTGATTCCAGAAATCACGAGGCTTTGAAATATAACTTGGAGCAAATACGATCCTTTTCTCTCTCAATTTACTTTGGAAATGAAAGCTTTTTTCTGGCTACGTGACCATTATAATTTGTTTTTCGGAGTACTCTTCGAATTGTTTCTCCAGAAACACACTATCCTTCTATTCTAAAAGTAGATGTAGCACTTTCTGTAGCACTCACCTTAGGATGTTTTGTTACTGAGTGACTCTTCTCATGGTTGAGGAACTGGTGATTTATTTCCCTCTTCTACAAGATTTATTTTCAATTTATACAAACAATTTATATTCGTGGATAATTTATGACGATGCATTTTTCTTTATAATTTAACATAAAGATTGACCATTTTTAAACAAGTTGAAGAACAAGTTTCATGGGTACCTTAAAGCAATAAATATTATGCTGATTAGTTTGAAAATAAAGAGTGACAAGTAAACTACATATGTTATGAGATACGTAATCAATTTTATGAATTTGAAATTAGTTATTTTGACTTAAAAATAATTTAATAAAGATATTGTTGATTCTGCTATTTAGTTTCTTAGCCTAAGGAACTAAATAGCAGAAAGAAATTATTTATCAAATGAAATTTTTATCGTTTCCATAAATAGTAACCATAAATGAGAATTTAATATTGCTCAATTTTGAGAGCCACTGTATGTAATATTTCATATGTAATGAATTTTGGCATGAGAAGATTTGTCACTGGATTGGCAGTTATATTGCAGTTTCAGCTTTATTCAGGAGGCAACTCAAGAAGCCCACTGCACACACGTTGGACCTTTTGATACTTGGAACGAACTATACCATCATTATTTTCATTTCCTCAAATTTAAGGGAAGAATTTTCCAGCCTACATATTTAGCCTGTCCATACCCGTCATACACAGAGAACTTTCAGTTCAATTTTGGGTTTCCAAAACGAAATATCTCGTTTTGGAAACAGAAAATTTTATCCATCAGATAGCTTCAATCGCCCCTCCCCAAAAATATATGTATAAATCCAAATATATGTATAAATCATGTTTTATAGTTTAATTTAATTTCATGAATTTGAATTTAATTAGTTATAGTATTAAATTGATAGTATTAACTTTCAAATATCCTTGCTTTGACTTTTCTAACCTTTTACATTTCCAAATTAAAAATAAAAGAAAAAAATTCATAATAAGCCTTAACTTGTGTATTCCTGGAATCCTATGCCCCAGAATGTAAGCTTGCAACTCAGCATTAATCGGATCAAGTTGATAATTAAAATGCTCTTTTTTAATTTAACATAACGAGGAGTTAAACTGAAATTAACTCCCAAAAGTTTGAGAGATACGAAACTACAGAAACTCCATTTAACCCAATAATAGCGATTAAAGCCATTTATGGGCTTCTAAATATTTGTTAATTTGTCCCTTTGGGGATAAAAAAAGGAGGAGCAGGAAATTTTGCTGCTGGCCAAATCTATTTAGGAGGTTTATCGATCTTGATAGGCATTAAGAGTCAGCTGCAAATGAAAGTGTGGACATTTTGATACCCGCGCACAAAAATTCCACAAGGGTTTGACGAATGTTAAACAGTATATCGCTTAATGGGTATTTTGTCAGTGTCAGCACCAGATGTCTGATAAGACATTTTTTCATTTGTGTTTGCCCCTTTTTTTTTTCTTTTGAATCTCGTTACAACAAGGGGAATTTTGTTCCTGGCAATAAGCTAAGCCTGTGAAGAATTAATTAGAGTTTTTCTGGGAGCCACTTTTTTATCTTCTTCATGAATATAAATTATTTCTCTAAGTTAATGTTACAAAAGGTTAAAAAATTTTTCAATTAAACGAATTTTTTACATTGGGATGTAAATTAATAGAAAGCAATGTAAATTAAACAAAATACTAGAATCGTTTTGTCTTTTCATATTTTGTTTTAGACCACATATATAAAGGAAACATTTTTTTTTTCATTTTATTGACTTGTATACTACTGCTGATACATAACAAAAAAATTTTAAGTTTTTGAGAAAAGAAGTGAAATTGATTTAGAAGTTTAAGTAAATTTAAGTTAAAACTTATTAATTTAAATTTTATTATTATTGCTTATGTATAGTGTAATATGTGTTAGACCAAAAACGTTAAAATTTTGTTTTCTTTATATTATAAAAAAATTTTCAAGTTTGTAAAAATTGCAAGAATGTATTTATTGTTTACGACAGAATTATAGAACGTATTTCTGTTTATACATAACTTTTTGTATTGCGAATTGTCTAATGCTAACCAAAATGTGTTAAATGTCTAACCAGAATGTGTTAAATAAATATTTAAATGAAAGTGTAACAACATAAATCATACGTCATTAGAGTAACTCTTTTCATTAAATAAAGGGAAATAAATGGAAGTTTTCAGATCTTTTCTTCTCTCATCATATAAACAAAATTTCTCCGGTCTCATTTTCTACCATTAAAAATCTAGATTAATTACCCGCGAAAATTCCAAACTCTAAAATTTAACTTAAGGAAGAAAAATTGCAAGAAAAATGTCACTTTTTAGAATTGATATACGAAAGGTATTTATATTTTTTTAATTTAAAAGACTTAATTTTTAACTTTAGAAAATACGTTCATCCAAGAGCTGCAAATATGTATTTCTCTTCTCAAATATTTATACAAAAATAATTATATATATATATAAATTGGAGTGATTTGATAGATAATTGAGTCATTTGGTGGTAGGAACTATGGATCGAAACTTGATGAGATAAATAAATAGAGAGCTCCTGTGTCCATGTGAGGGTAAGATAAATCTGTCGGACAGAAAAGTCTTCAATCTGTAGGTCAGAAAATATGCTGGATGAGGATACGAATCTCTATATGCCCCCTTATAGGTGTTTTTGTATAAAATTGTGGTAACGTACTATAGATGAAAGGTAGAATGCTACACTGGAATATGTATTGCTATGCAACTATTACATATCTAGTGACAAATAACCTCAGACTAAATGGCCCAGCATTCGAAAACTATATAAAAGAGTTAAAATTAATGATAAGCCTTTAAATAGAATTACTTTGCTATCATTCAGAAAAAAAAAAGAAACACTGAAAAATTAAAAATCACATTTATTAAATAAGACAAAAATAGTAAGTAGTAAAAAGTAATAAGCTTTATCATGTTTAATAAATAAGACAAAAATAATAAGTAGTAAAAAGTAATAAGTTTTATCACATTTATTAAATAAATTGAATAAAACATGAATACAATTTCATTTATGAATAAAATTTCAAGCAATATTTAGGCAATATTCAAATAATATTTAATTATATTTTACAGAGAAAAAAAGAATTTTAGAAAACAGAATTTTTTTTTTCCTCATATTTTTTTATTTATTGAATTGTAACTTAATTTCTAAAGTGAGATAACCTTTAGAGAGACTTTAATAAGAGCTTAGACATATGCTAATTCTTTTCAATTCAATTTCAGTTCATTCTTTCTTTAAAATAAAAAAATTTTATCCCAAAATCTTTTCGAATATACAGCGGTCTTTTTGCAAAATTTATTTTGTTTGTGTACCATAAAATGCAAAATTAAACTCATTTTTTGTTAAGTTTTCATTTCTTTTTAGGCATACATTATTTAGACAAAGTTTTCTAAAGTACTATACATATCTGTATCTATGTGTATATATATATATATAGCAACAAAAGACTCACAACAATTTGAAAAACAGTCGGACGTCTCTTAAGACATATCTACTTCAAAACTCCCCAACTTATCGGCAGCTCCCCACTTATCAGTTGTTTCATTTTCAGCAGAAAACTTCAGTTACTCTTGTCTAGTTTTACTGCTGAGAATCGCATCTTTGTACCATTCCGTCGCATGTACCACTCGCTGTACCACTCCCTCTCTTGTCTTCGTAATGCCCCTATCGGAAGGAAGTAAATGGTTCTGTTTACCCAAACAACTTGAAGAGAGCTCATTTGCATAGAGAATTCACTAGCGTGGGGAAGTTTTGTTGGCAAATGTTATTTCCGATAAAGAGTCGCACAATTGTAGAATCCCTCTGTTTCATTACTCAGATAAGGTGCAGCTCCAACAGCAAACAATCGTCTTGGAGGAAATAGAAATTAATTGCTCTCAAACAAAATCTGAACTTGGATTTGAAGTAACTGGACTCTGACATAAGTTTATATGTTTTAGTTAAATCATAAAAATTATGTGTTAGGAATAATTTCCATTTTTATGCAATAACATTAGGAATTGGTACATAAAAAGGTAAGTATGTATAAAAAGAAATTTATCATTTTTTCAAAATTGTTTTCTTGTATTATATTTCATTTTGTATTTACAGATAACAAAACAGTAAGGAAAATATTTGAGTTATGTAGCAATACATCGACTTTGAATAGTTTGGATTCCTTATAGCCCGGTTTTTAATTCTTAATGAAAAAGACATGCGATATGATGTTGTAAACTGTAATGTTGAATTAATTTCTATGATATATTAGTTTTCGATTTGTTAATTTACAGCAAATTTCATTTGTTGTGTTTAAATTTTATTTCATTACAAAAGAACGAATGTGAAAAGAAAGCTTGAAACCGATTCAGTCACCAGGAAAGTTATATAGCTCACTTCGGAGCAAAAGCAAACATCTGCAGATAATGATATCTGCCAAAGAAGAAAAAATCTGCAGATATTGATATTGCAATTATTAGAAAATTTAAAACTGAATTTTTAATACATATTTACGTTTAATAAATATTTATTTATTAATATCTCATTTGAATTTATTAATCTCGGTTTTATTTATATACATATATATTATAGTACTCAAGATAAAAGTTACTCTATGCAACATGTAATTTATTTCTATTTATTATCAGAACACTGAGCTAGACTAGTTTTACATAAATGTTTTAGCGAGGTGGGGAGAGGACTTGTTTAAAAGTGTGAAATTACATATCCCTTGATAAAGGTATTCTCAAGCAAATTAAAACATCTTCCTTTTGTCAATTCTCAGTATGCGCTTAAGGTATTTTGGTTTTTTTTATATGTTTATATTTAATACGTATTATATTTTCTAATTTGATAAACTTTTAAATATATATCGTTTAAATATTATTTTCTTATTTGTAATTGTATTTTTACTCTCCAGAGACTGCATATATATTGGGTTTGCAAGAAAGTGCGCTCCATTTTTACCATATACTTAAATGATGAAAACCGAAATTACTTTCTTGCCAATCCAATAATTGGGGAAGACTTTTTTTTATATTGCACATTTGTGCATTATTTACTATTTTGATGAATTTCTTACGATAATAATGTTGTAGTAATGCCAAGTAACATTTCAGCATAAACATATTTAAGTAATATATCAGAAAACAAATCCTGCTATCTTTTTGTGATAGAACCATTATTCATCTGTATAAAATGTTTTGAAATTGATAGGAGATTTCCAATTTTCTCCTTCGCCAATTCATAAGAAAACCGGTAGGAAAATCATTTATACTTGAAATAGAATCCGAAAAAAAGATAGCCGTATATCAGCATTACAGGCAGAAGTTTTAATGTTACTGTTTTTATGGATGCAATCATCTACGTCCCGTTGGTCTACATCTCCCTAAGAGTAATGAAACGTTGATATAATGATTAATTTTTATTAGTATTATGCTACCATAAACGAATAGCTTATTCATTTGATGCTAGTAGCCTTTTTCGTCAAAGTGAAAATATAATGTCTCGATCTTATCCGGTTGGTTTTCTTACATATATAAATACACGTTTTTGTATCAGTATATAAGACAGAAATTTGCAACTATTAAAATATTGTTTGTTAATTAGTTTCGAGAAACATTTTATCTTTCTTCATACAGTTCTCAATACAAACTGAAACCCGATATTGTGTATTATATTCTAAAAATAATCTTTAACATAAGATGAGCATGGCCTAGTCGCCTAGCGCTAACGCGAGCAGCTAGAATGTAGGAGGACGTAGATTCGAATTTGGTTGTGGTGTCCGTTGCAGTCTCTGTTATCAGAAACGAGAAAATTTCATGATATTGTGGCATCGTAAGTAGACGTTTGAAGCCTATAGAGTGTTTGGTGAGAGATTTCTGGGGTTTTTTGCACATTACACGAAAATGCGGGTGAATATTATTAAAAGTCCTTTCGTTGACTTTTCCACATCCCTATGGCCCAGGGGTTGTTCAGGGCATATATTAGAGTAATTTGAGTGCCTTCATATACATACACTTATTTACAAAAAACAATGCAAAATACCTCGAAATTATACGATAGATGTATCCGACGGAAATCACTTAAGTCGGAGTACAATTTTGCAAATAAATACATATAAATATCGTTTAATTGGTACCAAGGATTAACAAAAATACTAGTTTAGTAGAAAAATATTTAGTAGAATTATGGTCCTTACATAGTCAACCCTCTAAAATTTACCTATTATAATCTTCGTAAAATATTCCGCAATTGTGCTGAAGGCAGGCCGTTTTCCTTACAAAATTCTAAAATTCTCATGAAAAAATGTACAATTGAGAAAATATGCTTTACTGTAAAATAGAAAAAAAAAGAAAATATTGATTTGGGAACCAAAAACATTAGAGTAGATGAAAGTTATAAGCATATTTAAGGAAACAAATCGGAAGGAGATAGATAATAAAACTTATGATTAAAAATAAATAAATAGAGTATTGGCGGACAGTTAAGAAAGCATGAACACTGACTGTGAATGAAAACTTCCTTTTTAACGATTCTGTACTCATATAATAGTTAAATGAGTTGAATCACAAAGGTGGTTTTTATAGTGACAATATTTTATCTTTAAAGTTTTAAATAATAGTAGAAATCTGTAAGGAAAATGAAACACTGTCACAAGAAAATCACTGAAGATACTTGGTGATAGTGTTGCCAATCGAAATTATGAATATAGTGGGTGATAGTGTTGTCAACACTGAAAATCAAGAATTACATAATCCGAGTTAACGTAAGTCGGCTTTTACTGTAACATTAACCTCTTGGCGCCCATGGCCACATATGTGGACATTTATTTTTTTTTTTTATAATCATAATTACTATCATTAATAAAAAGAACAAAAATCTGTTATTAAATTATTCACTACAGAATCTCTCAAAAAACATTACAAATCTTATGGTTTGGCTGCGATGATAAGAGTATTTACAGTGTTCAGTTATGTGCAGGATGATTGTTATTAAAGTCCCACTTTCAAAATGCTGTAAAAAAAAAGAAACACTCGTCATAATGTGTTCAAATTTGAATTGAAGATACTTGAAGAAGGGAAACGGTATGGGTTCAAAAAATCATCCACCGATTTTTCCCATCCAATTTGGTATGATCTTACCGTGGTAGATGGGCTTTCCACTAACAGTGTCACAACTGTTAAATGACTTGGAAGTCATTTTTTTTTTCATCAAAAACCGAAACAATCAAGCACGTTAAACACTACAGTTGGTTTTATGTGCAACTCATGCTAAATACGTTGTAATTTCGATTCAAAATATCACCGGTAGCCGAATTCACTTTCTTTATGCCGCTTACAAGCGCCATCTATTAATACACTTTGGAGCTTTTTTTGAGGTCGTACCGTTTCCTCCTTCTTCAAGTATCTTCAGTTCAAATTTGACTCATTGTGACGAGTGTTTCTTTTTTACACCATTTTGAAAGTAGGACTTTAATTATAATCACTCTGTATATGAAAATAACGTAAAGTAGTATTTCGACTATCAGTGTTGTTTGATTATTTGAACAAATTGTTAATGTTTGATAAAAGTAATACAAGACATAGTAAATATATTTAGTTTGAATAATCAATGCCCGGAATAATAATGAATAATTTATGCCCGAAATATATAAAATCATTTCACTTAAAAATTACTATTAACTTTCAATGTCCACAAATGTGGATGTTATAGTTTTATATGCATTTTAATTAGTTTCCCATTTTTTTAAAATTCCTATCAATCTAAAATAGCAAATGGCAATATAACAAAAAATTAAGTAATTTTTTTAATGTAAAGAAAGCATCTCTGAAGAAGTTAATCGAATTTGAAACTTGCTTATTTACGAGAAAACAATGCAATTTTTATGGATGCATTACAGCTAAATCTTTTTTAAAATTTCTATCTATTTTAAAGGAATTTTATGTCTAATTTAAATAGTCGATTTGCGATATCAGTTTTGGAATGCCCATAGCACAGAATAGAGATTTTAGCAGACAGCTTTTAATGTGAATTTTTTTTTTTTTCGGCAGCACTTTGTCCAAAGCCATCTTTCGGTTAAGAAATAGAAGGAAATTGATCGATATTCCATTTCTTTTTATCTTTATTCGCGTGGTATGAATTTTTCATAAAGTTATAGATCTTCTTTCGGGTCTGGAGGCTTTCAGGCACGTTTAAAAGGAACGAGAAGAGATTTATGCTATTCGAACTCAATTTATCTAAACATATTTTGAAATTAGCAACTTTTAATGTAGTACTTAAAGTCAAAAATAAAAAAAAAAAAAAATATTTTTTTGCAATGAAAAAAAAGCAGTTTTTCACAGTTTTAGCAGTTTTTGATAAAAGTAGCAAATAGCTGAAAAAGTAGCAGTTATTTTCAACATATATAACAACTAAAAGTAGCAGTTTTATTGTCAAAAAGCAGGGGTTTTTGAAAAAAATCTTTTTTTTCGTTTATTTGATAAATAAATGAAATTATTTTTTGTTTATTTTAAACATTCGCAGAAACTGGTTTTTTTTTTTTGAGGTCAAAGCATACATATAAAATTAATTTCTTCCTTTCTTATTATTATATCTTCAGAGTAAATTATATACATTATAACATCTTTTCCCAATGCGAATTACATGTACTTCAACATTTGATCCCCTTAAATCAATTAGTTTATTGGCAACATTTTAGAAAATAAAAACTACTGCGGTACTATATTATCTCCTATATAGAAAAATATATGTCATACTTCTCATTTAGGGGGATTTGGTCCATATTCATAGCATATGTGAAGTGCATCCAGGAAAACCCATATGCAGGAAGCCTAAACTAGAAAGTATATTTTTTGCGGAAGGGTTAGTATTATAAGTACACATTAGTAGACTATCTTAAATGAAACTATTTAAGAAATTAAATAAATCTGAATCAAATCTCCAACATCTTATACTGAAGATCTTCGACAAAGTATTGACGAATCTCTAACTATCCATGTGTGACTAAAGTGGGTTGTCAAGCGGATTTAAATAATTAACAAGCTGTAGGTTTTCTAAATTCTGAAAGTATTTTTTTTTTTTATAAAATGTCTCAGTTATTTCTCACAAAGTATGGTAACTTAATTAATTTGAATGTACATATATTTGCCTTTATAATTCATTGTTCAAATTATCTGTAAAAAATAAAATGGAGTCACCTTGTATATTTATATTCTAAGCAATTTTTTTTGCAGTATTTTGAAAATAAGGTTCAATTTCAATTCCCTATATTGTATCCATCTTGATAATGGAATTTGTTTTCAATATAAATTAATTTCTTCCTTGCTTGTTTTTGTATTCATTACATTATATGTTGCATTAAAAAATAAGACGGCTAAAAGCTACTTTTCTTTTGAAATATTAGAAAAAGGAAAATCTCTCGAATAAAATCATATGATATACAAAAATTTACATATATATTAAATTTTACCTTCAGAAGGGTGTTCTTTCTAAAAATAGGCAAAAAATGCATCGGCCCTTATTCAATCGGCTTTTTTTGTACGAGAAAGAATCTTTTTAGAAAAACTCATTCAAGCAGAGTTCCTGGATCTATTTAATTTGCAAACAAAAAAAACTCAGATTCAATTTCTTTCTGGAATTAAATGGACCTCAGAATGAATAGTTTTTAGAGACCGTATTTCAGGCTGATTGATAAACTCACAGGGGGAACAATCCCTGTATTAAAAATGCTTCCGATTTTACTTATGGTGACAAGAAATGAACTAGAAAAGTAAGACTTTCGGGTTATGTTGGTCCGAATAACACACATTTTGGAGACGAGGATTCACATGTTCCGAGTGATTGATTGACAGTTGTTTTGTTGCTTCTATCAATTATTCAAGATGATTCAATATCTAAATGTTCTAGATTTATAATATTCGCATTGAATCAGGATAAGTTTCAATGATAAACTTTGTTTACCAAATAATTGAACATTTTTCATAATAGGAAGAAAGAAAGAAATGACTTTTAAGACATCCCATACAGAAATTATTTATCATTTAATATCGACATTTAATAGTTCAAAGGTCAAAAGTAAGGATAAACATTTGAGAATCATTGATAAGGGTTGCTCAGGAAGAGAGGTTAGGTTTTCTTTCTGCCATCATTTGATTAAAGCCATTTAAAAATAATAAATTCATTGCATTTTGTATATTTACTTTTGTATTTAGACATATTGCACAAATAGTTTTGTGGTTTTCCTCACATTTAACACAAATGTAAGATTTATATCCTTAAAATGACTCCTATTAAGAAATTATTTTTTATACAGTGCAAAATTGGTATATTATGGTAGTAATTTTTAAGAAAATTTTCAACATATAAACTAATATCAATGACCTGATTTTGATCACTGATCATTCTATCTTGTCCTTTTAAAATGTACTTTTAAGTGAAATCGAGGAAATAGGCAGTTTATAAAGCATAATTGATAATGTAACAGCATATTCTTATTTCTGACAAATTCCTGTTGTGTGGGTCTGTACAGTGAGGAACTTTTAAAAATGCTAATTTGTTTTGTACAAATGTATTATTATTAAAAAAATAACAAAATCAATAAATAAAAAACCAAGTAAATAATAATATTTGTTTAAACGTTGTTTGTCAGTTATGTTTAATAACAAATTTTATAAGTCTTCAATATTTGCTAAAATAAATGGTGTTTGCCTTTCTTTAT
Organism: Caerostris extrusa; assembly: GCA_021605095.1. Lineage (NCBI taxonomy): Eukaryota > Metazoa > Arthropoda > Arachnida > Araneae > Araneidae > Caerostris > Caerostris extrusa. Next base: position 138,535 of record BPLR01015081.1, read on the forward strand.
TACGAAACAGTTATTGAATTACCTTTTATTTTCTTACAAAGAAAGATAGAAAACACTGAAATAAATAAATCTTGATTGGCTTCATTCTATTTTGATCTATATTTTATATTTATATTTCTATTTTTGATCTATTTTTATATTTTTATTTTGATCAGTATTTTATCTGTATTTTATCGTGTTTTTAAATTTATCTTCTTCCTCATTTTTAATGCCTATTTTTTTCCTCGCTTCAGCGTTTAATATTTTTTATGCATGTTATTGTAAAGTATTTATAATTCCAATGGGGTTGCAATCCGCAATATTCCACATTAAAGTTGATAAATAATCAGCAATAAAAATTAAGGAATATACTTTAATCTTTTCAACGTGGGCGAAATTAAACTTCAAAGCCTTGTTCGTAGGAGGAGCCATTACCTTCAACATATTTGCAGGAGGTAATCAGGATTGAAGTAGAATTAAGAAATAAAATAGAGATGGAAACATTAAAATTTTCAGAAAATACTAATTAAAATTTTTTAAACTAACTAAATGCTGCAATTACTGGGCATAAGCTTGGGAAGCTTCATCTCAAAAGTTGTGTCAAAGCTTCAATTGACGAAATCCTTGAAACTTTAGGATATGTGCTTCTATTTTTAAGGCCACAAACAAACTTAGACAGTAAAGGTAACATCGGGATAAAATTTCCTCTGGGCAACTAATATTGGAAGAAATTTTGGTATATGTCTAATATCTACAGAGATTTCAGGGTTGATTTTGTGAGATTTATGTACTACGCCACAGGTAGAAAGGGACAGCACATCCGGAGGGTAATACTTGAAATTTGGCCTTTATTGGAATTGAACTCCAGCGCCATAGATTTATTTATGAAAATTGTGAAATACACACGATTCTACCGTGGATGAACTTTTCTCTGAATTCTAAGAGTAAAGAATGACAGTAGGAAGTGTGGGCGAAACTTGGTCTTTCTGACAGATGTCAGTAGGGCGAATTCGAAATGCAATAACGCTAAATTACTCAGATCTCTAACTTGTCAAGAAATTTTTCAAATGCCCTAGACAGCCAAACATTGAATGACATACGTAGCATTCATTTTATTTCCAAAAGAGGATTGATTTTCCGCCTTATATTTCATGAAGTTATTTCTGTTAACTTTTATTACATTTAATTTTTAAAGAAGTAATAATCAACAACTATTTGAATTTTCAATCATTTATTCCATTTCATTTGAATAAATTTATTTTAGCACTCAAGGAAAGCAACAAAATTCTCCAAACACTAAATTTTAATAAAGGTTTTAAATCTTAAAATTGATAAATATATTTAATACAAAGTTTCAACTTTAAAAATTGGATAAAGATTTATTCAACACACTAATTAATAATAAATCGTTTGCATGAAATAATCAGGCTATAGACCAATTTTTGTTCTTACGACAAATTAGTGTATTTTTATATAATTTAAAATAATTTTATTATTCATCAGTATAAAAAGTTTATTTCAAACTCTACGATATTATGACGATTTATTAAATACGTTTATGGCCCATTAGTACATATTTATTTTTATATTTGATGCAAAACATTATCGAATTTATCACTACACTGGAGAGAAAAACCTAAGAATGTTTCTCACCTCATCTCTTCAAACAATCACCTGGGACACATGAAAATCAAAACGAAGACATAACATTTTGTACTTAAAAGATTAAGAGAAATATACTAGCGTAAAAATAAATAGGCTGTATTCAATATGAAATTTAGAAGCAAAAAGCTTTTTTGATACAATGGCGTTAGGGAGTTAGCGTAAATAATTCGTCAAGTGAGACAATGACAAAAAGGTGTCCTTTAGTAAAGTACATAACCTGTTGCACATGTACATGACCTGTTGCATCCCCTTGCTAATGTTTTAAAGGTTCCATCTTTCCAAATCCTGCAAATATTTGTTAAGATAAGGATGCTTGCTCTTCCATGAACACCTTTTTCAGTTTGTTGAGTATTTCTGGGGAAAATGGTTATTCCAAAAGGCACCCCAAACATGTCCCACATGTTCTATAGGAATTAAATCAGTCGATAATATAATGCTGGAAGATCCTATTGAGTATCCTAACTCTCCAGCAGTCTCTCAACAATACAAGCCGCATATGATTTGAAGTGTTTCTGCATAAAAACGAAGTCTGAACTATAACAGCAGAGAACAGATGTATATAAGGATGAATCAATTATTAATAAGGGTGATCTTCGTTAAAAACATGTCTGACAAAAATATTGAACTCATTGCGGAAGCCTCATTGCTCATGCCTTTTCAGACAAGCACCATGGATCATAGCAACAGTTTCTGTACTTTTATTTTACTGGAATGAAACGTCATTCTCCGTATCATCTGGTATCGTAATGTAAATAATGTAAGATCGTCTCATATGTAAATAGGATGTCACCCATTGTCGAGAAGATTTTTTTCCTTTTCACCAAACTAAAAGGCATCGTTGATACTATACCATTTTACAGGATGCAATGTTTAGGATAACGGGGGAATCGACTAAAGAAAGCCATGGATACTTGACATCTTAGTACCATATTTGACTGCTGAGCTGTGTAGCCTGTTGGTTAGAATTTGTCGTATTTCGCCTTCACAACGATATACCAGTTATCCATTGGCATTGTTTTACTTGAACGATCACCAACATTATTTCGGACAGTTGTACCTGTGTTTTGAAATATTTTCCAAGCTCATGAAGTGATGCTATGATTGATATCATGCTCTTGGGTTACGCTCATCACTCTATGCCTCTACTCAAGTTCTTCGATCATTCACCCACGTGTGAAATTATATAGATGATTTCTTATTGCCGTGTTACACGTATCTATCACTAGGATAGCAAAAAAGTATTTAATACATTTACCTTTATTTTACGTGTTGTCATGTGTTGCTCGAAAGAATTGAAAGCCTCTTACTTGATGGACGATAAGACGATATATATGTTGTTTCTTTTACTTGCATAGGAATCACTTTTAATGAACTCTCATTTGAGTGTTCATACTACTTCAATACTAGTAATAATAATTAAATAGCGTAGAACAATGCATCCATTTTACTACTATACTTTAATAATTTTTATAAACCTAAAATACGAATAGTTTGCCCTTTGAAGAAACTTTTATATCTTTAATTTTAAATAATTAATAAAAATTTTTTTCTTGTAACTTTTCATTGATTTTGATACATATGTTGATCGATATTCTGTTGCCAGAATCAGAGGCATCAATCGATATATCCTTCAAACAACAAGCAAATGATGGTTGGCCAATACTTTTTTATTGTAGTTGCTCATTTTACTTATACCAGCAAAATTCATGAATCATTTATTATTTTTGATGGTTAACTGAAAAGTTAATTTGAAGACCTCAAAACACTCAAATGTAGAAATTTTATTACAATCAGTGAGGAATTAACTATTGTGCTATATGCATTTAAGACCATGATCAACACCTGATCTGGCACACAGTTCTAAAAATTTAAATCGAGCTACAAAAAGAGCATTTAAGTTTCTGCATATTTCATGAAAACTTTTTCCTCATGATTTATTGATATCATATGTATTTTAATCAAGTTTAAGAACAGTGGCAACTAATTATAGTATAGAGTAGTAATAAATTAGAATGTGCATCAGCAATGCCAGTATGCCAACATGCGAATCACAGGACCAGTGGACATTTTAGCAAACCACATTGCCCTCCTTACACTGATTTGTTGCTCTTTTTTTGCAGATTAAATAGAAAAAAAAAAAAAAGGATTAAATATTGCTTAGAGTAGGCTGTCATAAGATTTGTGGGAAGAGTAACCTTTTCTAAGTAGACAAAGTAGTACAATGCAAGTAGGAATTTTTTAATTTGGCAGGCAAGTAGGAATTTATTTATTTGTCATTTTTTTTCTCAGGCAAGTAGGAATTTATTTATTTGTCACTTTGAATTTAATGAAAGGAATTTGGGGTGTTTTAAAACAAATTTTATTGAATGTACGCAATAAGTAAACGATATATATATCGAAATCTGATTCAAAATGTGGTAAGCAACACAGGTAAATTTTATAATGATTATCTATTGATTACTTATAATACTTGTCAATTATTTAGAAGTAATTTTTAATCATAAAAACTAACTCTAAAAAAGAGTTAGTTTAAAAGCGTTTATTTCATTTTTTGTGATTTAATATATGTGATGGCAGCTTGGCGAATGTTTGGGGACTATCTTTACCAGGGTCTCCAAATTACGGACTGCGGGCCAACATCTGTCCTCATCACAATCAATCTTGCCCGCCACGGTTTATATTTATATTGTAAAAATTTAAAAATGTAAATAAATCATACAAAATAATAATCAAAGATTTTATGTAATGACCAGTTAAGAAATACAATAATGAAATTAAACATTTTAACTTTAATTAATGATACGATATCTGTCCTAAAAACTTACAGAAAGGTACATAGGTAATTTTCCCATAATGAAATTAAACATTCTAATTTTGATTAATGAGATTTATGTAGCTGTAACTTTCCACTGACAATTGTTTTCAGTTGTGGATCAAGTTTACTAGTGGAAATTATCAGCAGCGACTTTAAATGCTTATCAGTTAACTTAGATCTGTAAATATTTTTCGTATGTTTTTCTTTTTTAAAGAATATTTTTTCACGCAGATAAATAGTACCGAAAATGGAAAAAAAAATCACGAGCAAATTTATGTAACTGATCAAACTGTGTAAGTGGAAGACTCTTATAAAATTCTAACAATAATGAGTTTAAATGTTTTTCTTTAAAAATATCGCTACCCTGCAAATAAATAAATTCAAGTTGAAGTTCTGGAAGTTTCTTATGTCGACGTTAAAAAGATTTTGAAAATCTTGATGTCATTTGCAATTGCATTACAATCTGAAAACGAGACTTAAAATGTATTTTTAAAGCACTCAATGGTTAAATTGAAAAATATACTGAAACTGAAGTCTCAATTTGCTGACTGAATGTTTGCATGTATTAAAAATGCGTGAAACATTTTTTGTTCAGTTGAGGTTGAAAATCTTTTTTTTTTTTGTCAAACCATTTAATATGCGTGTAAACCAAACAGAAACTGTTTTTTACTTGTAATTTTAAATTAAGTTCATCCGTATGTTTAGTTAATCTGTATATAATGATAACTTCCTTAACTACTCATTATATTGTAACTCAACTTTTCAAGAAAATTTCGATTATTGCTCGCAGCTCAAAAAAATCACGTTGGAACTTCTTCGCTGCTAAGTCAGAGTATTATGGTATGATAAGTCATTTTACAATCTCTTCTCTATACTCGGGGAATTAGCGATGATTGAGCGCATGTGATCTGATATAATTAACAGCTGATACGTTTGACTTACATTTCTGACACATCAAAGCATTTTCCGCAAAAAGACTGTTGATGAATAACACGATTAATGGTTTTTTGAACCACCGTCATTTTTATGACCTTTGATACGAGATCAAAAGCCTATTACCTCTTGCTCTTTTTTTTTGTATTTTTTGCCATCATTAATATTATTTTCAAGTATCCTCAGACAGTCTGTCGCGCATCTTCAAAAGAAAGTTCCATGGTCTGAGAAGCACTGCTCTGAGCTATAACTGGGCAACTGTAGAAAAACACTGCTGATGGCTTCTGTGTGAAAATATATTAAAAACCTAAGGCTGTATCACATTCATATTTATGATACTATATACTAATTTTTACGACTCTATGGGATTAGTCGCTAGAATTGAAGCAAAAAATATTGAATACAAATAGAATCATTTTGAATATCCTGAGACAAAAGATTTTATTTGCTTGTATCCTAACATTTACATCTCCTATATGGTTAATATTGACTTACGAATTCTCATTTTAAATCTCAGCTGTAACCCCTAGGCTTTATATGACTTCTCCTTGATTCCGACAACAATTAGGCATGCATAAAAAAATGAAGATTCTTTCATCAAGGCAGATAATTTTCGGTGTTTAAAGCCAGCTTTCAATCATCAGATATAAATAGTTTTTCCATCGTTATTCTGTTGTAATCGAAGAATTTAACACGCTCTGATTATTTGCAGATTGCTTCTTCGTTTTCTTTTATATCCCGAAGATAAATTGCTATCCAGACAAAATTTTTTTTTTTTGAGTGAGATTTCGAGTTGACACAAGTCATTACTGATGTTTGCTGGTGAAATTAGGATCCTTTTATAACCATTCCATTGAAACAATATAATACGACAACAGACAGAAAATTCTATTTTTTATGAATTTTTTTTCCATTTTGTCAGGGAGCTTATTTCCACATTTCTGCATATGTTTGTTTAAATGCCTTCGAACAATAATTCTATTTGCACTTTATTTACAAGGCAATAATTTCATAAAAGCAATCAAGATGAAAGGAAACATCTTTAGAAATTATTGCTGATTAAAACAATGATTTTTTTAATACTTATAAATATTCCTCGAAAGGAATTGAGCTCTTTTGCGACAAATACTATGAACTTATTATTCAAAACAAATTAGATTTTTCACAAAGGACATATTTTGAAATAGGATCTTTGGTAGAAAATGAATTTCGAACGGTATGTTTTAATTTAAATAGGTGAAATTAAAATGACATATTTTTATAAAATTTAATCTTTCCTTTTAAAAATACATTTATTTTCAAGCTTAGAATTATATTTTTTCCAAACTGTCTTGCAGATTGTATTGAGAAAGTTCTAAAAAATTAATTAAAATTCCCAAAAAAATAGATTTAGAAGCCTAAAACGGCAGTTTAAGGACTAATTTTTTAGAACGCCCAATTAAAATGAAAAGTGTTATTGTAAACAGAGCTTTTTGAAAAAATTGATTAACCAAAAGTGAAGAAAATTAAATTTAATTATGAGGGAAGATGAAAATATTTGCCTTTTAATGAAATCTGTACAGTTTCCTTTTCAAGAGAAAGAAATCTCTTTTCATAAGCTACTGGATTTATTTTCGACTACCAAGTAATAAATTTTTTAAAATGTTTTTTTTATTTTGATGGAAATATGAAGATTAATTAGTGGTGTCATTACTTAAAATTTTGGAATCAATCAAATAAAAACTAAATGTTATTGCTGAAACTTTAATTTTTAAAAATTATGTCATCTAAATATATTTAAAATTGTATTATTAAATTAGCTTAATAAAGGAAGCTTGTTAATGATACATATACTATACATAAAACGTTTAGAATTAATTAATAAACATTAAAAATATGTTCTTAATTATGTGACGCGTTCTTTTACATTTTCATTTAGATTTTTATAAATTAATATGTTTTGAAATATCAGTACATAAAATAATCAATCTTTACATTCATCATTACATGCAAACAAAAATAAATGGTAAACATTATAATTTGACAATGTTTCAAATAAGAAAACCAAAAATAATGTTAATCAGTCGAATAGCAGAAGTTTTAAAAGTATTGGAAGGATTTTTCGTATTACAAAGTTTCACAAGTAAACTATATACGACAGTAAAACACCAAAATTAATAATATCATAATAAAAGCATCGAAAATATACGAAGACTTCCAAAAGAGTTTAAATATTTGAATGAAATAATAAAATTTCATGTAATTAAACACAGATTGCAATTTACGAATAGCTTTAAATTGTTTTGTTCCACTAAAAATATTAAAATTGAGGATTTTTTGTAAAAAGGCTGACCCTCCTTTTCAAACATTTTCTTAAAACCCCAGCGTTGAAAATTTTATATATTTTTATTTGGAGAAATAAAGATATTAAAATATGCCATCATTCATACTTTATTGAAATTTTTCCTGAACAATTTAACCATTAAAAAGTATTTTTGGTATTATATTAACTCGTATTTTATATCTTTTGATTATTTTTATTTATTATTATTTAAATTATACATACATATTATATTATTTATACATATATATTATTTATTATTATTATTATCATCATTATTATTTAATATTTATATTATTTTGAAATTATTATTATTTTGAAAAATATTTAAAATTAAAAAAATAACAATGAATTGTTAGTGCTATTTTCTTGGCATGGAAACGTCTGAAGTAGTGAAACAAGTTTTACAATATGAGTAAAAATTGTAAATGAATGAAAAGGAGATGGTTTAAAGTCAAAAGAAATGCATGTCCTAAGACCATGTTTCAGTCAATCGTTAGTCATGATTAGCTATTTTAAAATATTGATGGAAAATGAGTCGAATAATATTCACAGTCCTGAAATTTGAAATTAAGTTTTAAAAATTTATTATAAATGAAGAGGTCCGTCGATAAATTGTTTTATTATTAAACTTTTAAAGTAAACCAGTCCTTTCATGAAGTCTGTAGAAATCATAGTAATTGTTACTATAATCTTCCACATCAAACTATTTTAAACTTTATACGTTCAACTTATTAATATTTTTTTAACCTTTCAACTCATAAATGACAACGCATGTTTTGAACACATCTTGCAAATTTGTTAACTCGAAAATAATTTCCTTCAAGACTGAGATAACATTAAGAGTTTCATACAGCATAATGAAATAAATTTAAAAACTTAAAATTAATTTTTGTTTTAAAAGGATTTTAATTTAAATTATTCGAAACAATTACATTTAATTTTATGCTTTCTTAATATTTTTTGCTTATCAAGGTGTCTACTAGTATATTGTAAAATTGACAATATAAATACATGTCTAAAGTTTTAAATTTTTTAAAAAATATATAAAAATTCAAAAACTACTATACTTTTTCACTGATTTTTGGCTTGGTTGTTGAAATAATCTGGGAACTAATAGAGCTAACTTGGAAAAAGAAGCTAAAAATTTGGTTTTTTTCCATTTAAATTACTTAGAAATGGTTGAATATTTTAGGAATGTTTTCAGCAATAAATTCTAAGAATAGAATACATGAGTGGGTGGTTTTCTCGCTTTTACTTTGCAAATACTTAAATGTCGACATTAACACATTCTTTCAGGAAAACCCACGTATTTATTCCTTTTAATGTGCCTTTTTGTAAGATCTCACAATGCACTTAATGATCCCATAATGATCCCATAATGCACTTCTTTACTTTCTGAAACAAGAATTAGAAAATTCTAGTATATTTTTCATTCCTTTTATTGATTTGAAAAAACCACACAAAAATAAAGTTACTGCAACTGAGTTCAATATATGAAGAAACAAAATTTTGACATTATTTTAGTTGCAAAGTAAAATAACAAAAATCCTTCATTCTCCTGAGTAGCAGTTGTTAAGTTCCTTAACAATTAAATTACAGTAATGCCAAAAATAACAAGAAAATAATTATAATAATTACTAGTAATAATTATTATAATAATAATTACAAGAAAATAATTATAGGTTAGTTCAAAAAAGAATGAAAAAAAAAAAAAAATTAAAATGTGCATTTATATTTAAGAAAAATGTTAATTGGGATAATAATAATAAAAGTAAATCAAAACTTTTTTTAGATATTAATGTTAAATAAACTCCTATCAGACTAGGGCGTTTTCTTAGCAAAATATTTTATCTTCGGAACTTTTCTTCATGCAACATTTTTTAGGTTTACCTCGACTTTTACAAAAAAAAAAATTCTTCAACTTTACCCCAGAGATTTCCAGAACTGCCCATAACATTATGTTGGAATAATGTCAAATAAGGGAGGGTTTTCGATTCCCAAACTTTAGCGCTGGAAAATAACGTTGTAGGTTAATTATTACATGTAGTTATTATTACGTTATATTATTTATTATATTATAATTATATTTTATTCACTATTTTATTTATTAATTTATTATTTATTATTTATTGATAAAATTATTTAAAATATATTGCATTTAAACTGTAAAACTAAAGAGCGGGAAAAAATTAAAGCAGAAGGAGGAATTGTTTCAATAATTCTGGAAGTCATACTGATGCAGATAGGATATCTGTTTAGGAATTAATATTCTTTATATATAATTTTGTGTTATACATATTGCTATTAAAACAATAAAGCTAGATTGGTGTGACAAATATAGAATCAATCCAATCAGTAGGTAAGTGGACCTCTAGTTCATAGCGTCCTTTGTAGTCCCTTCTTTCAGAAAGTTTTTGTGGGAGTTTTCCGAGTTTTCACCTATGTGACCGGCAATGCAAATACAGGGAAGGTATGCTTAAAAGCTCTATTAAAAGCAAATGCCCACTATTTGCTGCTTCCGTAGTAGTATACATACTTTGAACCGTTGACTTAGGAATTACAATAAAAATAAAAAGTAAGGCATTAAGCAGGAAATTCTCAATAAATTTTAATCGCGCTGAAGCATATTTTTTCGGAAAAAGGATATTTGTCCAATCATGAATTAAATTTCTTAGACAAATCTTCTTCAAAATGGAATAGGAAAATTATTGAATTATTTTAAGTAAGCAAAAATTGTTATTTATTTAATTCATCTACACTTAATTTCAGTCGTGTGTTTGTTGTAAGTAGTGAATATTATTATAGACAAGGAACAATGGAACATTATTATAAATAAGGAACAATAAAAGTTGCTGTGAATAAAGAACAATAAAAGAGGCTATGAATATAATTCGCCATGAAAACTGCATTTTTAATTTGAAATTTTCATGAAAGATTCTGTCATATATGAAAGAGCTAACGGAACCTATCATCTTCACTTTACTTTCTTACTTAAATTTAAATTTATATTATTAAACTTCATGTGCTTTATTCTTATTATTTTTTCATATTTTTTTTTCCTAGAATTAATATACATTTCGACTTTTTCCCCTTAGAATTAATATACATTTCGATTTTTTTTTTCTTAGAATTAATATACATTTCGACTTTCTTTTCCTAGAATTAATATATATTTCGACTTTTTACCTAGAATTAATATACAGTTCGACTTTTTTTCCCCCTAGAATTAATATACATTTCGATAATTTTTTTTCTTCCTAAGTTGTTAGTGTCGCGATTTTTACAAACCAGTCACCGATATACCTGTGCGTTACTGTTAGAAACAATATTTGTGTAAGAAAGCTGCTTGGTGTCGTTTTCCTCATTCGGCCCCAAAAATCGCTTGTTTCGGCCCTGAGAAAAGCTAGCGCATCGTAAACCACATCTTGACAGTGTTAAGCTAGACTGCTGGCGCCATCTACATCAGCGGTGCCTTCCTATGCAGTCCTACGCACCAGTGCAGTACGACATCAGATTCAAATCCTTTCATTCGCAGCAGCTTCGCAACATTGCAGTTACTTCTGCGTCTGCATTTCTGTCAACACTAGGACAGTCTTAGCAAAAATATAAGGATTAGAGGACTTGTTGCCAGGCAACGTTTCAAACTTTAATCGATATTCGTTACGTATAATCGATAAATTGTTCCTGTCTCTTCCCCATCGTTCAACAAACCCTTTTGTAATACACCTTTCATTATTTAACTCTTTACAATAAAAAAAAAACCAAAAAACTTTCTCTGACATGTCTGACATGCGTGCTGTTCAGTGAAAACAACTTTACTAAAGAAAAAGAAAGTCATCATGAAAAAAGAAAAGAAAAATCAGTTAGACAATTAATACAAGAAGAAAAAATTAAATAATAATAATAAGTATATAAATAAATTTACATAATCAGTTAACAATTAAATATATATTAGATTTCAGGTACCAGGGTAGAGAGAATTATATTCTTTAAAAATTCGCATTTATCTTTTACAATTAGGACAAAACCTGCCCTCCAATAAAGAATTCTACATAAATTAAATCTAAAGCCATCATTGGGTAACTGGTTGTAATAGAAATTTTTTTAATAAAATATAAAGCTATTAAAATAAAATAAGTTTTCTAATGCACATTTCGACTGTTCCCTGTTGTTGACGAATCGGAAAAGTAATTATCTAAGAACTAATCTATTTTTAAAATGATTCAAATGAAATTAAAGAATAATAATGATGAGATTATTCAAATTTCACTTTGACAGTACAACTGCATCGTTTATAATATAATATTGTACCATGATCTTTTTTATTAACAAAACTAAAATTACAATCATCTGATCTGTCTGTCATTATAAAATGTCATTTAGATTATTATTCCATGATATCTCATTGAAAAGAAAACTATTGAGAATGGAAACGTGAATATAGTCTCTAAAAATCAATAGGAACTTGAGTAATTCAAATTGATATGACAACATGTTTATCAAATTGCATTCGGCTTTATTCTTGAAAAGCTACAATTGTAGTTTTTCAACTTTATTCAGTATTGCATTCAATATATCTAAACATATTGAATGCAATTCTTGGCTAGAATATATCGTGCAATGACACTTGGTTTTGAAAATTTCCATAACAAAAATTAGCTGGCCAATTTAAATTCAATAATTAAAAATAGAAAAGGTTGTTATTAAATGGTAGGTCATTGCTTCAAAAATCATTGCTTGTAAAAGTGATTGTTCATTAGAACGGCAGGTATGCTGCAGTTTCTGCGTTTCTCTTATTATACGATGAGAGGCTTGCTATATTGCAATTTGTAACAAATATCCGCAAGGATGCAAACACTTTTCCATAAGCGCACCGGAAGGAAATTCCTACCACAACTTGTCAAGTTTCAAACCAAACAATCAAAGTCCGGATGCGCTGTCCATGCGCCATTTAAGTTAAGTTTGGCATTTCTAATAAGCAACGACATTTTGAAGCAAAATAAAATTTAACATTTTGTTGGAAAATGTCAGTCTGTCGCCCACTTTACTTTTTACGGTAGATGCGTGACATATTTAGAGTTATCCAGGATTTTTACTGGGTAGTTTTTTTTCCGTCATTATTTTTTCAAAGCCTCAACCCCGTATTTAGAATTATGTAGGCCCTTACCAGTTAGAAAAGTGAGGTTGGATCATCGTTGGACCTCATATATACCACGAACAACGTACCTACCCATAGGGTGGTGAGAAAGGACAGTGCCTTCTGGGAGTATCTTTAGAGGTAACTTCGCCTATTTGGGGGTCATATGGGTGAAAATCAGGTAAGGCTCCCACGAGGGAAGGCGGTCTAATGGCCAATTGGCTAGCTCTCTGGCCTTTGATATCACAGGCTTCAGGTTCGAATCCTGGCTTGGACATGGATGTTTGTTAGGGTTCGGAATCCCCGTTAAACTGTAGGTTCCGGTCTAGTTAGCCCAAAGTGTGCAAAAAAATGACCGTAGAGTGACAAACCAAACCAAACCCACTAGGCACCCTGGTTATCGATGTGAGTGGATTTACACATATTGCCACAATCGCCATCGAATATCCTAGTGTCTAGAATCCGTGACAATACAAAGCCACCAGAGAATTCAAATCTCAGCCCTCCTGCACAAGTTGGAGTAGGGTGTACGAGGCACTGCTACAGAGCACAAAAATTTGAGCCAGCACAATCGACCCAAAGCACTGATGTTGCACTTATACATACTGCGCGCAAAAAGGAATTTTAATTCGAATTTTTAGAACAAAAATCGTAGTAAAGAAACTAAATATCTGATTAAATGGCATTTTCGGAAATTTGATTTCGCTGTTTCCTGATAATTATAGAATCGTGTGTATTGATCACCTTTGCTTGAAAAATGGAATTTTAAGATCCTTTTTTTTTGTCCCAGAAATCACAACAACTTGGAGAAGATTTCGTAGACTGCTGATAGAAAGGGAAAGAAACATATAAAACATATTTAGGTTAAATGAATAAACCAAAAATAATTATCTGGTAAGCTAGATTCATATAAATAGACATTGACTGGAATGTTTAAATTCTAAATAAAAAATTTATATTGTTGCACTGTTACGTCGAAAACCCAGGTTCCCCTGCATAGGGAGGTCAACGCCCTATGTCCAGAAAAAACATCCTGTCTGTGGGGGTGTCTGGCAGGGGTGAGGTGACGGGAGAGAGAGAGAAAGAATGTAAAAGTCAGTTGAATTTCTGCAACCAAAGAGAAAGGTTGTGTGGCAGTCTATCTTGGAGTTTGATGGCTGCATAAATAAATGAGTTGAAACTCAGCGACCAAAGAGAAAGGTTGTGTGGCAGTGCATCTTCGAGCTTGATGGCTGCATAAGTAAAAGAGTTCAATAAGTGTAACCAACGAGAAAGGTTGTGTGTGGCAGTCCATCTTCGAGCTTGATGGTTGCCTAAATAAAGGAGATTAAATTTATACAGTCCATTCTTTTCTTCGTGTCTGTGTCGAAGATTATTTGAGTTTATATTTGTGTGTACGAGCTGTCGAACATTTTGGTCCAGTCTCCGGAGACGGATTAGTTGAGCATTGAGACAGAGTGATCCATTGGATTTCCACGAATCGTTGGCTGTATTCTACCATGAGTTCGGTAGGTGAAGTTTAATAATTCTAATGTGTTGGTTGCGTTCGTTTGTTGTGTTAATTTAGGTTAATTAAGGTGTTGAATTAGAGTGTTTAGTTTGACAGGTTTGTTAAGTTCTGCAGTGCATTGTTAGTGAATTTAAGTGAATAAACAATGTCTGTTGAGTTAAATCTAAGGAAGGATGAGCTAAAAGAGGTAGCGGAAGAGATGGGCTTAACCATTCCAGTCAATGCTAGAAAAATAGATTTGATCAACCTAATCAAATCCAGTCATGTCTATAGAAGCAGGATTGAAATAGTGCGCAATCTTGTGGATGATGTTTTAGAAGTAAGGAGGGAAAAGAAAAGAAAAATTCGAGAGGGACAAACGAGAAAGTGACATTTAATTAGAATTAGAGAAAGAAAAATTCGAGAGGGACAAACGAGAAAGTGAAATAAAATTAGAGATAGAGAAAATTCATTTGACCAAACTTGAAAAAGAGTTGGAACTTGCAAAATGGAAAAGGGATTCAGCTAAAACTTCCCAAATTAGCTATAATAAAGGAGTTAGTGATGACTCTTTGTCTTCCTCAACTGAAGATGAGTCATGGCCCAATAGTTTAGATTCTTCAACTTCTAATAAGAAAAATGTTACTTCATTATCAGTTGTGAAGCCAACATCAAACGTGTGTAATCTTACTCCCGACCATTTTCCAATGTTTATAATTCAAGTTATTTTGCGTCAAATACTTCTGCACAGCAAAACAGTGCAAAAACTGATAATGTTCCAGAAAAAAAGTGTTTCTAACAAAGTCAGTACAAAAGAGAATTTGAACGAATCCAAGAAATCAAGTGATTCAAACAGCAACACTTCTCGCTACCAAACTCGAACCTCTCATATTCCTTCAACAACATCATCTGTATTAGAAGCAAGTAAAGAGAAACCTAAATCTATTGAGTCTCGCAGTGTAAAACCTGTAGTTCCTTCTAAGCCTGCATTACCTGTAAAGCCTATGATTTCTAATCAACCACGTACTTCTGTGAAAGAAAATGATGTTGAGGAGAGTGATATGGAAAATTCAAATCTTATTCTTCAGAATACTGTGTTCGGCTTTATGGTGTCTGGGTGCAGCACCACAGGAAATGTAAATAGAGAACGTTGTGGACTATCCACAGATAAAGTTGATTTTCCATTGAGAAAAATTTGGCCAGTAGAAGGGTTTGAGAAATTGGAATTAACAGGTAATAGTGAAAATTCTACATGCGAGAAAATAATTGAGGAAAAAGTACCAGATGCTACTCATGCAACTCATCATGGCGTTTACTGGCCTGAGAAATTACGAGTATTTGATTGTTCCTCAAAGACCATGAATGGAGCTACCATCAATGGTTCAAAGATAAGAGTGGACCCATCCCGAGGTGATGGAGTTAAACGAGGAGACCGTGGTGTTGGAGACATCCGTGGCAGTAAAGATGGTGGCTATTCCAGTGGAGATAAACGAGGAGACTGTGGAGGAGGAGAATACCGTGGAGTCAGAGGAGATGGTTTCCGTTATGGAGGAGATAGAGGAAGCAGATATGGTAAACCATCATTTGGAGGTGGTGGAGTCTACAGTTCAAGCTACAGGAGCCGTTCAACTATGGGGCCGTCGAAGAAACAGAGGTGGCTGGTAAGGGAATATGCCCTGAACAACAAATGCCATTGCCGAACCTCAACTGTTCGTGTGAGAGTATAACATCTGTTACAGTTGGTGTTTAATATGCTTCAATGGTCTTCAACGTTTAATTTTGAGAATTCATCAACTACTTTTGTGAATGTGCCTTGAAGCTTAAGACATCTAAGTAGTTTATTGCAGTGATTCGAAATCAAGTGATTAAAAGACTTTCGTGCTCATCAGAGTTGCTACAATTCATCGATTGTCATCTGATTTCCAGTGATACCACATTAGGTGAGACCAGAGTTCCTGGTTGGAGAAAAGTATCCTGATCAACCGATCCAGATCCTTGATAAACAGGACGAGAACTTTTCTGAACTGAGTGATCCAGTGTTGGTGAGAACAAATTGTTTATGAAACAAGTGACTGAAGTTTCATGAACTATTTATTGAGTTTAAGTAATAATTATATAAAAGTTTAAGTATTTAAGTTACATATTTAGATTTCTTAAAAATACCAGGTGTTTGTCATTTAAATTAAATTATTCAATTGATAATTTATTTATATTGATAATTTATATATATTATTATTGTTTAGTTATTCATGTATGATAGAAACTATTATTGCTGAGATATTTCTGGCAAAAATCTATTCAACAGGAAAGGTTTTCCTGTGAGATCAAAAGTCTACCGAAAGACAAGAAAGTTATGTCAAAGAGTAAATTAAAATCTTTAAATCCCTTTTTAGATTCAGGTGGAATTTTAAGAGTAGGGGGACGTTTGAGTAATGCGGAATGTAGTTTTGATAAAAAACACCCTATAATTTTGCCTAAAAATCATACATTTACTGAGATGTTAATTTGTTATTACCATATAAAATATTTTCATGTAGGATTATCTGCTCCTTTGTGTCATGTACGTGAGAAATTCTGGCCTATAGGTGGAAAATCTACTTGCAGAAAAATAGTACATAAATGTGTTATTTGTTAGAAGTAAAACCTATAGTGTCAACACAACTAATGGGTAATTTACCAAAAGATAGAGTTACCTTGAATTATCCATTTAATGTTTCAGGAGTAGATTTCTGTGAACCATTTTTGGTTAAAATTGGTAAACAAAGAAAGAGTATTGTGTGTAAAATGTATGTATGTTTATTTGTTTGTTTTGTATTTAAGGAAGTGCATATTGAGAGTGTTTCTGATTTATCATCCGAATCCTTTATAGCTGCCTTAAAAGATTTATTTCACGTAGAGACAAATGTGCTAAATTATACTCTGATAGTGCAAAGAATTTTGTAGGTGCGAACAGAGAAATTCAAAAGTTTCATTTTAGAAGAATAGTTAAAGGTGCTAGTTTAAATTATGAAGAGTTTTAGCTATATGTATACAAACTAAAGCAATTTTGAATTCTAGACCATTGAGTCCAATTTCTACTGATAGAGATAACTTCGAAGTTTAACTCCAGCCCATTTATTGATTAATCGATCAATGAACGCTATTTTAGAGCCTAATTTAATTGATTTAAAATATAATGATCTTAATAAGTGGCAAAGGGTAACTAAAATAGCTCAATTAGTGTGGAGAAAATAGCACCGTAGCTATTTAAGTGAATTGCAACAAAAAAAAAAAATAAATGGGTCTTTGAAAAGACAATGTAATCATTAGTGATTTAGTGCTATTGGTTGATAATTTACCTACTTACAAATGGTCTTTGAGCAGAGTAATTGATATTTATTATGGTGTTTATAATAAAATCAGAGTGCTTAATATAAAAACCCAGAGTGGAATTTTAAGAGACCAGTATCAAAAGTGTGTGTTTTGCCTATGCCAGAGTAATTCCCTTTAGAGTGCCTTTGATTATATTCATAGTATTATGCTTGTAATTTGCTTAAAATTAGTACAATGTATACATATATATATATTCATTTTCTCAATGACTTATTATATGTTTAGAATTGTTAATTTTGTATGTTAGAAGGATTTATTGTATATTATTGAATGTTTAGTAAACATATCAATGGGTGGCGGTATGTTACGTCGAAACCCAGGTTCCCCTGCATAGGGGAGGTCAACGCCCTATATCCAGAAAAACATCCTGTCTGTGGGGGTGTCTGGCAGGGGGGTCAGGTGACGGGAGAGAGAGAAAGAATGTAAGAGAGAGTTGAACTTCTGCAACCAAAGAGAAAGGTTGTGTGAGCAGTGCATCTTCGAGTTTGATGGCTGCATAAACTAAATGAGTTGAACAACTACGACCAACGAGAATGGTCGTGTGGCAGTGAATCTTCGAGCTTGATGGCTGCATAAGTAAAAGAGTTCAATAAGTGTAACCAACGAGAAAGGTTGTGTGTGGCAGTCCATCTTCGAGCTTGATGGTTGCCTAAATAAAGGAGATTAAATTTATACAGTCCATTCTTTTCTTCGTGTCTGTGTCGAAGATTATTTGAGTTTATATTTGTGTGTACGAGCTGTCGAACATGCACTTTTAACTCATTCCGCTGTAACAATGTTTTCCAGTTGCCTAATTTTCTAAATACTTTAAAAATTGTTATAGATGATAATCCAAACATTGACATCCTGACGATAAACAAAAATAAAAAATGAATCCAGAAATAAACTCTCTGTATGATAATTTTTTTTTCTGTCAGACCACCCATATAGTGTAGGGGCAAACAAACTCTATAGAAATGATTACAATCCATAACAAAATGTCATTTTAACCAGAAATTTATATTATCAGATTTTTTTATGAATTTGGGCAAGGGAATAGCTTTCAGGAATGTCACATCTCAGTTAAACCCCCAAGTGAAATAAAGAATTTGAGTTAACCACAGAATTTAATCCTATATAATGAAACTATGTCGATAAACAGCCACTGTCACTTTTTTTCTCAGCACCATTAACTATAAAATAAAGAATCTCATTTTACCCAAAGTGACAAATAATTTTACATATAATTTAATTAAAAGTCATCAATTTTGAAGTTAATCATCTTCTTTTAAGAATCTTAATTACGCTTAATAAAATTACGGCGATAAATAACCGTTCGCAACATAGACGTAAGGTAGACCCTTTTTCTTCTACTTATCTCGTAAAAAGGTGAATAAATATAGGAGTTAATGAAAGAATTTCTTTTCCTTGTTAAACTGATTGTCCGTGGAAAATTTCCTAGAAATTGAAAAGATTCTTAAATGAATTAGGGATGAACCTATTCGCATTTTCTCTCGATGCCCTTTTCACACCCAGAAGCGATGACATTTCGCAACGAATAGATAGCTTTATTTGACTAGCTCTGAATAGAAATAAATCTGAACGTGTGAAATTTAATCACTAGCATCCTGAATAATTTTCTACCCTTTAGTGTTGTTCCAGATCATTTAATTTAAATTTAATTCAATTTATAAACTCAAATAAGAAAAACTGATGAATGGAATTTAATAAAAAACTGTCGCAAAACTTTTGTTTCTTATTAAATTTCATTGCCGATAAAATTAGTATCCAAGTATTTTTTTTTTTTCCATTTAATATAAAAGTCAAACATGTTGTCGATCTTATAGGAAGGTCCTTTGCTGGTTCAACGGTTGTAATGGTGAAAGAGGTAAAAATGTTTCTGAGAGTACTTTCGGAATTGCCCCACATTTGCGTGTCGCATTAGTGAAGACCCAGAAAACTACAGGCAGTAAGTAGACATTGTTAAAACATTGTCAACAACAACATTAGTGTCCGACTTTGACACCATCAGTGTCAGATATTGTCAAATTAATTTGATCATCATATCGGATAGTTTTTAAAGCAATGATTGTTAAACTTTTAGTTTGAATGGAAACCGAAATACATGGGGTTTTCTTTGTTAGCTTTCGGACAAAAGAAGCTTCTCGAACGTTGAAGCTTAAAAAAGCTCATATCTCCTCTGAAGAGCGAGCCTCCTATCATCTTTCAGAAAACTGTACATAAATTGATGCGTGGTCAAAAATCGATCTCAGCATGAGCTGCCCCAGCGACCCCAAATATTTTCCAAAGTACATATATTCTATTTTCCAATGTATATATATGTTTCCATATATTTTCCAATATATTCTTCAAATATTTATGGGATTTTAAACAAGTTCGATAATTAATTAAAGCAATCAGAAACACATTAATATTAGAGAGATGGAACAAAAATCGAAAGCATTTTTTTTTTTTTATATTTTCTCGTTAACAAAACTTAATTTACAGTTTTGTAATCTGATCCCTGAAATCTTAAAACATCTGGTCAGGAATGCTTCCACAAATTTAAATGAAAATTTATTTTGATATATATATTTACAACCTTTTATAAGAAAAATAATGCAACATATATCTCACAAAATCTATACCCTATATATATATATATATATATATATATATATATATATATATATATATATATATATATAGGGTATAAGTGTTCAAAATAATTATTCATGCTGAAAAATATCAACTGCCTGCAAGAAAACATTCATGTGATTACCTTTATTATAAGCATCTGTATTTCCTTAAGTGATTTATTTCCTTTTTATCGCACGAATAACATTATACTTCGATTTTACTTATAGACTACCGCGAAAATTGACATGATACACGACCTTAATAATCGATATCTGATTCAGTATGTGACACTGTACCCTGACGAATAAAACAAGCGTTGCTAAGCGGAGTTTACGGTCTTTTGTCGCTAAATTGTTATGTGTTACATTCTTTTGTTCCCATTTCAGATATTCTATTAAAGAAATATCTTTTTATCCGCTTACCTTTATTCATGCATTCAATTTCAGCAGTTGCAGTTTCTTACGATTTTTTTTCCTTTGTCTCTCTTTATTTCTTTGAAACCTGACGGTGATATTATTTCGAATGCTAGACATGTATCACATTGTTTCGTTTCATTTTATTTCATTTTTATGTTATTCAAATTCTTTTTTGGAAGCGTATATTCTCGTTTCAGGAAAACATATATTAAAATTTGCCTTTCAAAATCACAGTCGAACAAATTTGATTTGAACATTGTTCCGTTACCATTCTTAAAGAATAAATGCTTTTTTTTAGTATTGTATTCTTATCTTCACCTTAAATTGAAATATTTGAATCGAATACAAAAGAAATCTAGTCTAACAATTTTTTACAATGGAAAGACAAGAAGTTATTTTCAAAGAATGTAGACAATGCCATGCATTAGGGGGGATAAAAAAAATAATGTCGTTTCTGCTCATGTCAATATTTGTTTATCATTTATCAGCTCATTGTGTACTTCACAGTGGGCCAAATACATTTTTAAGATTAAAGTGACTTGTTTGCTTGTAAATAATTAAATTTTATTATTTTTACTTTTTGCAATTTTGGGTGATATGGCCAGCCAAATAACCGAAGAGGTACATATCCAGCATTGTATGCTTTTAAGTTTCACAAGGATTGCAACGAACAGTTGACAACAAAAACATTTACAATATTTATCCATGATCATTAGACGTTCGTAAATACCAAATGTGGTGGTGTTCTAAGTTCAGATTCTGTAATTTTGATCTTTCCTACTCGTATTGATCATGAAGATTAACAACTTTAGACAATGAAGTATTAAGGGCAGAAGTAGAAACAAACCCGTGTGAGACAATCGAGGAACTATTAAACACTCTCAATCAGTTTTGGTTGACCAACCAAAAAACTTTTTCAGCAGATTGGTAAAAGTATGCAGAGCAGGTGTTTGAGTATATGCATAATCTGTCCTAAGAAAACAAAGCTAACCGATCTACCACGTGCAACTTATTGCTTCAATGGCACAATGCAGAAATGTCTTTTGATTGCTTGATCACTGGAGATGAAAAATGGATTTTTATGATAATCCAAAACTCAAAATGCAGTTGCTCTCTCCGAATAAGTCATGTTTACATCCGAAAAGGCGCTTTTATATGTTTGGTGGAGTATTCGCTGAATCTACACAGTTTGAAATGCTGAAACGTGGACAAACTGTAAATGAAAATCTTTATAGTGAACAACTGAATCGAGTAAATTGATCTATGATAGAAAGTATCAAGTGATTGTCAACAAAAAAGGCGTTATTCTACAACACGATAATGCCAGACAACCTTGGAAAAACTTAATAAATTGCTATGGGAGATACTGAGTCACCCACCATACTTGCCCGACATTGCACTATCAGGTTTACCTTTATTCTGATCACCACAACACAAAAATTTTTAAAATTTTGAGGATATCCAAAATGCCCTCTCCAAATATAATACTGAAAAATAATTGAAAAGTGAAAAGATTGAAAATTGGCACATTAGTTGTCAAAAGGTTGTTGATAACGAGAGTGATTACATCATTGATAAAAAAAACTGTAAAATATTTATTGGTATGAACTTAATATTAAAAAACGACATTACTTTCTGGTTCCCCTAATACAAAGAAAAACAAATCAAGATGATAAAAATCGTGTAATATATTATTATAAATTATTCTTTACAGGGTAAATATTAAATTTAATTAATACTGTAAATTGTCGTCAATTATTACACTATGAAAATTAAAATATTTTCATGTTTACATCAATTATGCAAACAGTGCGCCGATTAATTCCAGAAAAATCGTGCAAAATCGGAACAATTTGTCATACTTAAACAACCCCAAATCCGTTTTTTTCATAACCATGACTACTTTTAATAGCATATTTTACCAAAAATATTGTTACAATATTTATTCTCAATTCAAAAGTAATCCATTATTATTTAAACTAATTAATTTACTTAATTAGCTAACTAAATAATTTAACTAACTTACTATTAACGAAACACAATCCCAATTGCATCACTACAAAAATTGTCACAGGTTACAAAGATTTCAATTTTAAGACACAAGCATAGATTATTTTCTGAACACACATCGTTATGGGTGATGATCCAAATCTTGTGTAACGCAAATGTGACATTTTTGGAAAAAAGCAAATGTGATCCAAATTTTGCTTATCTTGAATGTGATCAAATTTCGGTGGCTCTGCCCTTTAACCTATCTTTTGCTTTGTATTTTAACTGAAATAATAGAAAATGTCTCAAAGTTCTACATGGAAGACGATAATTCCGTCTATTCCAATTTACTAATTTGTATGATGACAAAAATATTAAGAATAATACAGGATTCGAAGTTCATAAAACACCTTTTTAAGTGTAAATTGAACAACTTATAAAGTTGCATTGTTAAAGTCAGGCAATTTTTAATTTAGTATTTCCTCCTTTGTTTAAGGAAATACAATAATCGACTCTTCCTAAGAAGATCGGTGAATTGCTCGATTGGATTCCATAATTCATCACAATTGAACTTCCTTCGAAACCTCACACAGAAAGTCGCAGTTATTTGCATAATGAGAGTTCCTGTATTAGAGGAATTCCCTTTTGTTAAGAAAATTAAACGAAACTGACAAAGCAATCTAATAATTTTATTGAGACATCTCGTAAGACTTCCTTTCATCGCATTTCTCCTAATTTTGGCTGCTGCAATTGGATTGTACGCTTTGAGGAATAAAGATGCTGAATAATGACAATATTTCGATCGCTTCCTTATCATCTATATTTAATCAAGATAGATTATGCTCTAGTAATTGTATTTCGAAAGGAGTAAAATATTATTCATGCATTAAAAATGTTAGAGATGACAGGTTCTTTATAGGATGAGTGGCTAGATTATATGGACCCTTTCATGTTGCAATTGCTCTTCTTGAACTTTCCTTGGCTAGGTAATAAATCATTTCAACTTTAAGCTAACTTCTTGTCTTTGTCAAAAAAAATGTACGAAGCTTAAAAAACACTTAATAAAAAGTATTGATCTTAGGTGAAAAACAAAACTTTGATCATTTGCTCCACATAGATTTATCAGAAAAAAAATGCTTTAAAGCATTTTAGTACAATAAAAACAGTATCCTATGTGGAATATATTATTCTGAAGATTTAAAAAAAGGGAAGTAATATCAAAAGGAATGGTAAAAAAACAACAAACACATTGTTTTTAATATTCTAAATTTTTCACCAAAGATTTTAATTAATCACATTATTTTTATTTAACTAAATAAGATGCCATTAAAAATTGTATATATATACACTGATGATAAAAGGAATGCTAATGAAGTGTCTAAAATAATCAGCTGCTGAATCTTGAATACTCTTAATATACAGCTTTGTAAATAATGACAGCAATATAAAAATTTTAATTAAAAGAAATTTAAATATGAAGTATAAAGATGAATTAATGAACATCAGAAACAAAAATTATATATATCAATATATTCTTAAGCAAACTATAACTAACCGTCCTTTTATCTTTACTATTAAGGACAGTCAATATTCATTGCATCGCGACAAGAATTCTTGTTATAGGTTACAAAAATTTCAAAATTTATTTGTTACTATTGAATGGCGTCGTGATCCACTTATGTATGTTAACGACAAAGGATTTTCAGAGGTAACTCCTTCGTAATTACAATCCGGTATAGGAGAAAGCATGGAAAACTTCCACGCCTGACTATCAGTCTGAAAAACATTACACATGTTGTCTCAATCGCCATGGAATCTTCTACTTTCTGAAAGCAGTGATCACAAAGATCTTCACTAAAGGATTCATACTTTAGTCCTCATCAACACTAACTGTGCATATTAACACTGCTAATAATCATAGTTTGCATATCATTTTTAAATCCTTTGTTAAAAATAGTGATATATGTGAAATATATAAAATATGTGAAATTTACATTTATGGTACACTCGTATAATGGAATAATTGCTAATAATTGCTTAAAAGTAACAAAGACAAAAATGTCAAATTTATAAATAGATTATAACTATTTGTAATATAGTTTAATATATTTATTCGATTTAATCAGGAATCACCATTTATTTTATATTATATTTCTTTAGCTATTTTCAATATTAATCCCTTATTGGGGCCAATGATTCCATATTACTAAAATTTATTTGATAAAACTTCTCACATTGAAAAATGTAGTAAAAATTCATTTTACATGATGATAAATAATTTTTTCATGATGATAACTCATTTTTCAAGATGATTGTGGAATGACAGTATAAATAAAAAATGTACTGTCATTTTTTATAGGACTGTGATGGGCTTCTTGTTCCACACTTGTATGTTATGGAGAGCTAGACTCCAGATGAGTGATAAGCGGGAGAATATTCCTTTCCGGGAGGACTATTAGGGGTAATTGTCCAATATTTAAGAGTCGTATGGGAGAAAACCCTTAAAACTTTTAATGCTAGAGTTTTGTACACTGTTCAAAATGCCATTGAGTCTCCTCGCTTTTGAGAGCAATGACTGCAACGAGTTGAACCTATGTTCTCCCACATGCTAAGGGGGGCCTGATGGCTGAGTGGCTAGAGCTCTGTACCACAGGTTTCGGGTTCGAGTTCCAGTGGTGAAATGGATGTTTGTGAGTGGTTCGGAATCCACTTTAAACTGTAGGTCCCGGTCTGTTTAGCCTAAAGTGTGCACAAGATGAAAAACCAAACCAAACCTACATGCTAGGTGCGCACGAGTTGGGCAAAGCACTGTCATTAATATTCTAATATTTATCTAACACTTTATTAAAATAAAAACTAAGCAATATATTTATTTGAGATAATTCATCGATCCCAGGATAAAAAAAAGGGCTAGTCGAGCTAGCATAAAAAAAATTAAATTTGAGTGTATTTAACTTCAAATTTAAAGGATCAATCAAATCTCTCCCGATCGAGCTTGATCTGAAAAAAAGACGTCGCTGAAAAATTTAAAGCAATTTCTTCAACAATTTTTCGCCGTTCACCGTTTAACGACAGATAATACAATCAAGAGGCTTCAGAAAATCTGGAAAGAACGTTATCTAAAAAAGGCTTCATGGAAATAAATATAAATTCGAAGTGAAAACAGAAGGAAATAAATTGTTTTCCCAAAGTCATATTGGATTTTTCTTTCAAAATCCAACTAAGACCCAGGGATGGAGTAGATAAAACAATGGAACGAAAATAAAAGTACTCCAGACTTAACTACGGCAGTTAAATATGTAATCATAAATATACAGCGGTTAAATATATAACGGCAGATAAATATATAACCATGCCAGTGAAAAATGTGACCTGAATCTTAACGATTTGTTCAACTATTTTGCATATAAAGGAACTATTGATATTGCAAGAATGATAAATAATATGAGGTTTAAAATTAATTATATATGAATTTAATTAAACATTTTAAAGACAGGACGTATTTAATTTACTGTTTGTAAATATTTGACTATTCACAAATGCAGACATCTTTTAAAATTCAGTACTAAATAATATGTAAATCAGAATACAGTGTAATAGGAAAAACCTTAAAATATTCAATTTGAAAAGATTGTGTACCAACAAATAACTTTTTATACAGGGTTTATTTTTTTTTTCGTTTATATCTTCTTCTTCTTTTTTTTTTTTTTTTTGGCTTTTCATCCTCACTTTCTGCTGACACTGTTAGAAAATTGTAGCATGAATAAATATCATTACACTTTCTTTTGTAATCTTTCTCTTACCACCATCAATTATATCCTACTGTTTTGAAAGTATGTCGTGTAACAATCAACAATATCATGAATAATGGATTTGTCTGTTGAGATTTAGGAGTCTTTGTTCTTTAGAAAGTTGTAAATAAATATTATAAATTCTTTTCTTGAATAATCTTTCTGGTGCTGTTTCATTAGGATGATTGGTAATATTTTAATATTTGCTGTTAAATTTTTGATAAGAATTATTTCGACTAGGAATTAAAATAGAATTTATTTTCCAAATTAAAAATAGTTAATAATAAAATAATTTACTGCTAGTAAATTTAAATTGAAAAAAAATTACAAGCATAATTTTTTTCCTAAGCTGTTACGATTCTAAGAGCTACTACATCATAATTGAACAATGCTTCAGAAACATTAAAATTTTTTTTTTTTAAAAAGTACTAAACCACACAGCCAAATCTATTAATTAGGGAATATAAACACAAATATAAAAATATATAGTACGATCAGAACTATAAATATGATTAATATAAATAATTAAATACTAAACTAATTAAATTAAATATAATTAATACCAACAATTTATTCCTATCAGAGCTATAAATAAATTACAGGATATTAAAATTAGAGATTTAGAAATAATTCTCTCATTTGCACAATAATAACTGTTTAACATCTAGTTTAACTTAAAATCAAATACAATATTAAATCTCTAGTTTTCTGGTGAGGTTGCGCATTACCATATACTGTTGCTATCTGTTTTAGTACATACTCTATTTCGCCAGACATACAGCTTAAAAGCTATTTTCACTACTGAGATGCTAAACCGTATCGAAGACGATGCGCATTACTCTGCACAATGTTATTTAGCATAAATCTATCTTCCGCCTTAGTGAAAAGTTAGTAGACATATCTGTAGCATTTAGAGTAATAAGAAAGGGATACAATAAGTGTCAATGTGTTGTTAGGGAAGTGGAACATTTGGAGCCCTGATAGTCATTTGGCAAAACTGATAGTAACAGGACTTGTTGACTTAAATATTAAAATATTTTAACATAATGGAGACTTAGCTCTTCCATAGATTCCTTCAAATCTCATTTTTCAGCGAGAAGATGCTCTATCACATTTCACGGGTATGTTATTGAGTTTTCGAATAGGATTTTTCCAAGGCGTTCGATCAGTTCTCTACTTGTCCTTCCAACCCTCCAGAACTAGGGTGTGGGATTTTTTTTTTTTGCTTGAAACTTCATTGAAATGATTCTTCTCCATCAAAAGGATTGCGATTTGGAGGTTTTAAAAAATATATATCTGCCGCAATTGATTTGAAAATACCTGAAATGCTACTGAACACTTGGCATAAGACCGATTTCCTTTGAATATCTGCAAAACTACTATTGGGCCTATTCATTTATTTGTAAGGAAACTAGAGGAGTTACCCTTCTAAGTGTAAATGAATTTTAAATCTAATCATGTGACATTCTCTCAATATAAACAATTACTTTTTGATGCATTTAACTCTATATATTCTATATTTACATAGCAAAACAACCGTATGGAATGTAGAATACAAGATGAAAAAAAATGGAGAAGCAATTATGGAAAGCAAGATATGAAGCAATATATGGAAAAGCTCATAAAAGGTAAATCGCTTTCTTGTGATTCTCTTTCACTCTTCTTATGGTTTTTTCTTTCTCTCTCAATCTCTCTATCTATAGAAAACGCATGAAAAATTCAAAAAGATCATGGATAAAAGACTTTTTTGTAACACAATCAATTTGTATATTAAAAAAAAACACAAAATTCGCTTTACATAAATTTTCAGATTAGTCCTATCAGAAAAGGCCCGCCACAAATTGAAGAAAATAAAAGTGTCTATAAGCTACAGTGACGAAGCTGAAATTAATAGACACACACAAACATCAAAAGTGAACAGCAAAAGAAAAGAAATATACATGCATAAAAAATAAAAATTTCATATATATATATATATATATATATATATATATAATATTTAAAATTTATAATGATCATTGAAATCAAAAGTTGAATATTGATTGAGTTCACTGATTGTGAAAAATGTGTTAAAGGCAACATTTTTCGAAAGAGGATTAATATTTAAACCGACATATTTATAGACTGAAAGAAGATTTAGTTCAAAAAAAGACTCTTGATAGGAATTTTTATGCGTAACAATAAATTTTTATTAATATTTTTATTGGTAGCAGTAATAAGATACTTTTATAATACTTTCTTAATCCTAGACCACATCATTATTCGAACAAATGATAGTTCGCAAGGAAGATCCAAGGTTGAGATCGTCCACTAATTCTTTTATGACTCAATGCCAACTAATCGAGAAGCGTAACGGATGGAAGAAATTAAGGTTCTCTCTCCCAGGGAGCCCGTCTACCAAGAAATAATGATCGCAGGTACCGATAGTAAAAAAAACCAAATCCTGTATTCGGCATCATAAATCCGCAGTAAAGAGAGGAACGAGAATAGTTGCTAAAGAGCACAAATTTCCCTTTAATAGGGCTATAAACACTCAACCAGCACGAAAGACCTGTTTGGCTAATCACTACTTTCAAGGACCACAGGGCAGCAAAAGGACAATAATGGAAACTAGTAAAAATATAGGTGATGGTTAGGAGGGTAATATTCTAGAAGATGAATGTCTTCTTGTCGGATCGAAAAGAGCGTAATATTAATTTATGTTTTCAAATTGCTTGTTAGAAAGGCTTTAGGTTTTGGAAAACCATTTTTAGAATAAAATGCCATTTTCAAAGTTTTTGGTACATAGCAGGACATTTTCATAAAACTATTCTAGGAAAATAACTGTTTTATAAAAATATACAACAACTTTGGTATTTGAGCAAAATAAAAGTAACTTTTGGATAATCTGTCAAAAATCAAATTAAAATCAATAATATAATATATTTCCTAGAATTCTATAAACACGTCATCAGATACAATTTTCATTCTTTCTTTGTACTTCAAAATTATAATAACAAAGGAAAACATTTATTTTGCTAAAGCTATAAAAATATATTCAATATTTAAGATCCTATTTTAGGAATGTTCAATTTTAAGAAAAATTTGATTTATTGATTCTGAATAATATTTGTAGAAATGCACATTAGAGGATCAAAACATTAGGTTTCATGAAAATAAACAAAAAAAAAAATATTTGGCTGATTATTTTCTGCAAATTTTTTTAATAAAATTAACCTAGTTGATGTCAAGAATTTGAAAATATGTCTGTAATTTACTGCACTCTATGCTTTGACATTATCTATTGCAATAATTTGGTACCGACGCTTCAGTTTGGCAGTTACGGTTTTCATCGGATTTTTTTCGCTCAGTTATAATGTGGTAATGTGGATGTAACGGATAAATCCTCCATGATGCATCCCCATGATGCAACTTGAGTAATCCT
Source organism: Caerostris extrusa (assembly GCA_021605095.1). Taxonomy (NCBI): domain Eukaryota; kingdom Metazoa; phylum Arthropoda; class Arachnida; order Araneae; family Araneidae; genus Caerostris; species Caerostris extrusa. The sequence continues at coordinate 168,487 of BPLR01015081.1, forward strand.
AAATCTTCTAGATATCCATCATAATGTCTAATACACTCATGTGCATAAATTAAGGATGATTCAGAATCACACAGAAAGTGAACTCTAAAATAAAAATTTCACCTGTAGAATTATCACACACATCTTGAAGAAGAATATGCAAATTACAGGAAACTACCAGATGGCGCGGATAGTACGTCACAATGACGAGAGTGTAAGAGAGGGGTATATAAGGAATGGTGGCAAAGAAGTAAAAATTGTTCACAAGCGCTTTTAAAAGCCTTTCAGTGCAATAACCGCATAGTTATGGCACAAAGGAAGCATTTGGGTGATTTTTTACGTGGTAGAATTATCGGACGACTGGAATGTGGACGTACCCAGCTGGAAGTATCCGAGGAACTTGGAATCACCCAGAGTGGCATCTCGAGGCTTTGGGAACAATTCCAAGATGATGGTAATGTGAGTAGATGTTACAGCACAGGTCGCCCCCGAGTTACAACGCCGAATGAGGACCGGTATTTAGCAGTTACTGCCAAAAGAAACAGACGGAGCACAGCATCAGGCCTGTCTCGTCAACTCTCTTCAGCTACCGGTACGACAATTTCAAGGCAGACCGTGTACAGACGCTTAGGGCACATTTGTCTATATGCTCGTAGGCTTGTCAGATGTGTTCCACTTACCGCAACTCACTGTCGCCTGCGATTACCCTGGAGTAGAGAGCATGCATTGTGGACACTACAACAGTGGTCTTGTGTGATGTTTTCCGACGAGTCCAGGTTTAGTTTGCAGTCTGATTCTCGCCGGACTTTCATATGGAGAGCGCCAGGTACCCGTTACCACCAAGAGGACACCATTGAACGACACCGTTACGGTGGTACAGGATGGCTCGTTTGGGGAGGAATTATTCTTGGATCCAGAACTGACCTGCATGTTCAGAGTGTAACGATGACAGGCCACATCTATCAGGATGTCATTCTGGAACAACATGTACGTTTGTTTCGGCGCGCCATGGGTGCTGAATTTCTGTTTATGGATGACAACGCCCGTCCTCACCGTGCAAACATTGTAGACGAATTCCTTCAATTGGAGGATATCACCCGTATGGATTGGCCAGCATGCTCACCGGACTTGAATCCAATAGAGCATGTGTGGGATATGCTTGGCCGACGAATTGCAGCCCGTCAACCCCCTCCCACCTGTCAACCGGAACTTCGGAGGGCATTGCTTGTTGAGTGGTGTAATATTCCCCAAGATTAGATTGATAATTTGATACTCAGCATTCCTAGGCGTTGTAAGGCCTGTATTGCGTCGTCCGGGAGACATACTCCATATTAACCATCATACTAACCATGTTATACTGTTTTTTGTGAATAGGTTCTTTTTTGAAATTTGCTCCAGGGAGTAAAAATCGCAATTTTTATTAATTATGTCAAACATATAGCATCTTTTTTTTGCTTTTTACCTTTTGTTTAATAAATAGACTTTACAAATAAGTTAAATTTGTTTTGCTTCTGTCTCTTTCTTTGCCAAAACCTCATTATCCTTAATTTATGGACATGAGTGTATTTTAGCTGCCCAATGGACTAGTATTTTCCAATAGCAACATTTTTGCATCCAGTTGTCTCGGAAACTCTCAGTTTGTCAAATACTTGTTTTCTCAAATTTTGGACTTCATTTCCTAAAAGTGTATATCAAAAGAAGCAAAGGGAGAATAGCTTGCACATTAGTCTCCTGTATTAGTTTAGCTTGTACAGTCTTATAAGACTTACAGAGACTTACAGAAATTCCAAAACCTAACAAATTAGTTGCTGAACTTTTCAACAGATATGATGTTCTTCTTCGAAAAAGGTCTCCATGACAGTATTTGACGTATGGAAAAGAAAATACTGTCATATTTGAATCCTTCCCCTTCCATTCTCATTGTTCATCCTTTAATTCAAATCATCTTGCTAGAACTGAAAAGCTGTACTCTTCCATTTTAACTTGTATATATTTGCGATTAATTATATCCATTCTCAATCCCTGTATACGTTTTTTAAATAAGAGTATAAAATTATTTATCAAGATTCTAAAATTTATGGATTTCAACTTGAGAATAACGCTAACGTTGCTTATAAAATGCATAATTCCTTTAAAATACCATAAAATATTAATATTCTCCAGGCTTTAATCAAAAAGATGATTATAGTAGAAAAGTTTGATTTGCGTTTCACATTAGATGGTCTCCGTAAACTTAATTTCTTACGTATTCTGGAACATAGAGTATAAGATTGAAATTACTGACATTACTAAGAAAGTTGAATGTAAAGGATAAAAATATAGACTATTTATACAGTTTTTAACATTAAAAAAACAAATTAAAAATAAAATTTAATATCAACTTAAAGTACTAAATAAAAATATATACAGAAATATGCAAAAGGTAACAAACGGCTTATTTTCAATAAATATTGCTAAATTTAAATTTAAAATAAAAAGAATTAAATTTTAAAATATAATAAAAAATGCATCACCAGATTTAAATTTATAATAGAAAGAATGACGGGACATTTCACTCACAAGTTTTAGAATATTCAATATGATATTCAGATATATTTAGAATATTCAATCAACAATTCAGATTCTAGATTTTCTATACGGTTTCTGCAATGATAAAAATAAAGCAGAAATGATATTATATCGAATTTGTTTTTAAATAAAAAAAAAAAAAAGTTTTTGGAACATAGTGCACATTATAAGGAGCAGCAGCTTTTAATTTGGTGATACGAGTTCTTTCATGGTTTATAAAGAGGACAATTTTACGTTGAACAGGATTCTTCGTCGATTTGCTGTAAATGAGCGGCGTTCGTTGGGCTGAGTGATGATGCTCATGATGAGGATGATGAATAGCCTATTTTTAATCTCTAAGAGAACGAAGAAGCAGTTTCCTCATACGAGTGTATCGGGGAATGTTTATTGCCAATTGTGGGGTGGGGACTACACGATGGGACTCCATCTCATTATTCCAAGTGCGTATGTGACAGTTTTTGAGGAATCAGAGGATATGGTGTGATGGCCCTGCCACATGGCCTATCGATCACTTGACTTGAATAATAATTTTTTTCAGTTGTCTGCCTTTACGAAACGTGTGTAGATTCTGACATCGACCAGGTATCACGAATCACCTTAGCCTCTGTTATGATCCAGGAAACGCCTGATATCTTTTAAATTTTCTGTCAATCCCGAATGTATGCCAATGGGGCAAATTTTTGGACACTTCCTGTGGTAACACCTTATTTTTATACCTATTATTGCGCAGTGTTTTTTTTTTTTTTGGGGGGGTGTCATAAAGCGCTTTATACTGCTTTTGTATTCGTGTTTTGTGCTCTATTTACTAAGGGTGAGATTTCCGGTCATGATTTCCTATGTGTATTCTTAACCTCCTCTTCAAGTTTGTACCTTGAATTCAGGAACACCTTGTATAGATAAATGAAATATATTATCAAGTTATCTATACTGATACTGATAAATATGCTGAAATGGAACTTATTTGATTATGAATTGAACTTATTAGTTTTGATAAAAGCTTTTCTTTTTTTTTCCCTCCACACCTCACACCCGAATATAAGGTTTTGTAACACCTATCAGTTAGAAAGGTAAAGGTGGAACATCGGTGGACCTTATGTATATCAGGAACAACCCATCGATGGGTACTGAAAGGAGAACAGTGCCTTTCGGGAGGACTTGTAAGAGTAACAACTCCGTATTTACATGTCGTATAAGAGAAAACCCGGAAACTTCTCTAATAAATACTAAAATATTCCAATAAAAATGACAAAAAATATTGATATAATTTATTATGCCGATAATAATTTATTAAATTGGTATAATAAATTTATCAGTATTAGACCGATTAAATTTATTATACTGATGAATTTATAAATGCTTTTTATGTGATTCTAACTTCTATTGTGTTTTCTACTTCCTCTACAAATTTATACTTTGAATTCAGCAGCCTGTATAGTTGAATGGAAAACTTTGATAGATTATTTAATCAAACGATTATTTATACAAATTACCAAAAGAAAAAAAGGAGAAACTAAGAAAATTAATTTTCCAGATTTCATTTGTCAAACAAAAGAATTCTTTTCAAGGCTAAAATCTAATTTTTTTTTCATGTAACAGTAATTATTGTGTCCATTGTATTAAATAAAAAAAAAAAACATCTCCTAAATAAGCTATCATCTGACTTCTGTTTGTCTTACTTTTATTAGATTGTCCAGGATTATAATTGAGTTTTTAATTTTCTCAGAATATATAATTTTTAATTAAACATTTGAATTTTGGCGAATTTGAGGCGCTGAAAAATGCCATTTTTATTTAATTTGCCATAAAAGGCACATAAAAAACTGTCGAATCAAACATTCAAAATAGATATAAAAGAAAACAAAAGCGAAATTAATACTTATCACGTGGACTTTAAATATTTGACTAAAGATTATTTTTTTTTTAATTCAGTTATTTTATACATTAATAAAACAGTACGGAAGGTACAGAATATTTCCTTTACTTAAAACTAAATATTGTATTTTCCAAAATTAATCAAAAATTTAAATTAATTTAAAAATTAAATTTTCTAACGAGCAACTTTTTTTTTTTATAAATGTAGCGAATGCTAATTATGTCTGTTAAATAAATGTAAATTTCATTTGTGTATTTTTATTTTTTAGTTTCACCACACAATCTTTGAAATTTCGGTTTTTATAAATTGTACAAAAATTTTAATGTGTGAAATCTGTAGAGTTTTTATTGCCTGAAACAATTTTATTTATTTGTATTATAGCTATCTACTGGCCTACCAAGAGAAAAATTTTGGTTTTTTCTAAAGGTACATTTATAATGTATTAGAATATTGAATCGAAATAAAATTTTTAACAGTTTTTCACTTACTTGACAAAAGATGGCGCTTTTGAAAATGGAAGTCATTACCTATCTCATTTATCTAACGATGTGCATTCGATAACAAATGATATTAATTTAGAAAAATCACAATTTTATTTGCATCAGAGAGGAAGAAAAGGTTTTGCAACGATTTAGTTCCTAAGTCAATAATTAAATAATATTTAATGTTATCTCGATATATTTTATCAAATTATTAATAAATATTTAATTATTTAAAATATCTGAATATAATATTAAAATATGAATTTCTGGATTGTGTTATTATTTATTCTCTGAAGATGCAAAAGATGGCGCTACTGAATTTGAAAGATCATTAACTGCTGAAGATCGTTATCGGAAGTGAGACTGGGGGAGGGGAGTCATTTTCCCCACTCCCCTGTCTTAGTATGAAGTTTTGTTACAATTATTATTAAATGAATTTGAATGAAGAAGAAAAAAATTATAACGATATCAAATTGGTTTGGGCACATTTGCGTTAAAAGAATATATTTTTTAAAAAATAATTCTTCGTTTAAAAACACTTAAGTCTATAAAGCTTTAATCATAAATAATTAATAATATGTGAAGCAGGAGGGGCCAATCCAAATGATCTTGCGGGCTACTTTGGAAATGCATCATAACTCCGTGGGCCGCATGTATAATTATATATTCCATATATTAGATTTAGGCCCACTATAGACATTCTTTTGGAGTGTAAAATTGAAACATAATGAGTTATTATTTTTGTGTTTACTATTATTCTTACATGTAAACATAGATAATATAATAATAATAATAATGAACACATATTGTAAAGAAATAGATAACACTAAAAATGAAATATATAAATATAAATGAAATAAAAAAAATCGGCGAAAATTATCTTTGAAATTTATGTTAGAATCGCTTTTAATTCCTTCAACTTCTATTAAAATAGATTTCTTCTTTGTCTTTTAAATATGGGGAAAAATCTTATTATTTAAAAAAAAACATTGTGATTTTCTTTCAAATCTCATTAAATGAAAGCGTTTAATACTGTTTTAGTTTTAATTCCACTTTATTGTTCTTAATATACTATAGTTTTCATAATATGTCTGTGGATTTAAATTTAATGCAGCTTTTTATTTCTTTGACACACACACACACATTTATTTAAATAAAAAATAACTGTGATACACATTCAAATCTCCTTATGACAGCATTAAATGTAATTTTATTTAAGGTTTTAATTTTGTGTCATTATAATTTTATATCTGCTTTATACTTCTTGAAAAGTGCAAATTCATGATTGAATTAAAAATTTATATATAAAGTTTCACTATCTAAGGACTTTCTAGAAAGTTAGTGAGGAAAGTTTTAGACTGAAGTCCAAGAGATAAAAGAAAATGCTTCTTTATACAAAATTTATTCACTTTGAAATACGATCAAAGGAAAGTTTGTCAGAAACAATGAAAATTTACACGACAAAATTTGTCTCCTGGGGGTAAAAAGGTCCACACAAATTCTGAAATACGCGTTCAAGTCTCCATCTTCTCGTTCTGATTCTGAGTGATAAATGTTCGAGGAATTTTATTTTAACTCAAGGAAAAGAAAGTTTTAAAGCGTAAAAGATTTCCTTATTTAAGATAAAGTATCAAAAGAATGAGTTTACATTTAATAGCGAGAGTTGAAACCTTGAAAATTTCAGAATGACTATTATTATTTTATTTTTGACTGGAATTATTTTATTTTTGAGCAATCCATAGAATGACACTAAAGAAAAAAATTATACCTTATCTAATGTTTAGAATTGATTTATTAAGAAAATTATTTTGAAATTGTTTTTAAGAATTTACTATTAAGAAGTAATTTAAAAATTTAAGAAAGAATTAAGAATTTATTACTTTTTAAACATTATGTAATATGTTAGAAGCTAAGATTGAATCTTATAAACCTTTTTTTAGTTATTAGTGGTTTGGTCGATAGTTTGTTTAATTTCAGAACTAATAGAGCTCGGTTCCAAGCGCAAATAAATTGGTCAATAAATTCAAGACTGGACCAAGACAAGACCAAGGTCAATAAGTTCTTAGACCGGAAAGCCCTTCTGTCATGCTCGAAGAAGGACCCACGTATTAGGCCCACAAAGGATCATCGATTAGGGTCCACGTTGGCAAAGACCATTTACCATTAAGATGCACAATATGGATGCGGTATCGCTAAATCTGCTGCATAGTTGTCTTTCAAACGGCGAAAGTAAGTATTAAATTCAAGTACCAAATTTCCACCATTAGAAAACAGAAACTTTTTTTTTCTGAAATACGAGAAATATCAACTTGTCAGTTGTTTTTAGATAGTGATCAACTTCTCCTGGATTATGGTTTCAACTTCGAAGAAAGTAAATGAATGAATTAGTTCAATGGCTCTAATTATGCAAAGTTGTATGTAATCCAGAACTTCTACAATTTTTCCTGTTTAAAATGATAGACAGGCACATATTTTCGCAACATGCTTCGTCATAATTTGACTGAACTGCTCTAGATTTTACTGTATTTCCCTCATATGAAAAATAAATTTTTCCAATGTTCTTTAAAAAAAGGTTTATTTATTGTTTTGCTGTTTAAAATTGTTTTATTTTGTTATTTACAAATTGTTTTTACAAATTGTTTTATTTTGTTATTTACAAATTGTTTTATTTTGTTATTTACAAATTGTTTTACTTATACAATGTTTAATTTCTGAACTACCATTATTTTTATGGATTACATTTAGAAATGGGTTTCAAACATAACAGGTTAAATATTTTTTGAATCGTTATATTTTCTTGATACTTCTCGTCAGATAATCATAATAATAGAATCCACATACACTAACGCTTTTTCTGCGCACAGCTTTGAAAAATTGGCTCTTGTTCTTACGAAAAGTACACCTTATGGAGACTAAGAAAGCATTCCACTATAACATAAAATATTTATGCACCGAAGTAGTGAAATAGTCAATTGAAAATGGCCACATTTCAGGCACTGTGAAAAATAGCAATACTAATAGCAACACTGTGAAAAATACTAATTTATGTGATTTTCTACCTTACACCATGCTTATTTATAAAATGATCTTCCCACATTGTAAATAATGTCTTCACATTTTATAACATATTGTTCTAAGTTTTATTTATTAAAGTAGCATCATTATTTTAAAAAAATCATTAAAAAGGATTCAGTGTTAAAAATTCAGGGAGGGGGAATCAATTTTGAGATTTTTATTTCATTTTAATTCCTGATTTTTTATCTTCCTTTTAATATATCATTAATTTATTTATTCCAACGAGAAGTACATTAAAATATCTTTTTATGAAAGGTAGAAGTAGTTTAAATAGCCATGTGTACTATCTTTAAATGAGATTTTCACAAAATGTGTAATTTAACATATGTATCTTTCTAGAAAACAACTAAACATAAAGCATTAAAATATTTTTATTAATTTGTAAACTAACTATATTTCAATCTGAGATTAATTAATTAAGCGGTTTATTGAAATATTTGTAAAAAATTAAAAACTTGCAATAAAGGTCAAGATTTTTGGAGGCCTGATGGCCATTGGCCAGCGATCTGGCCTTGGGTGCTTCAGGCTCGCTATGGCATGGATGTTTGTTAGTGGTTCGGAATCCACGTTAAACTGTAGGTGCCTGTCAAATTAGCCTAAAGGGTGTAAAAATGACCGTAGAGCGACAAACCAAAACAGTCAGATTTTTTGGAAGTATAACTTCAATATTTTTTGAATAATATCAAAGGAAAATAAGCTCTCTTCTCTGACTTTAGATTAATTCAGAAGACATTTTAAGCATACATAAGAAATTTAAAGACAGTATGTTTAGTAATTTTTGAGTAAAGATGCAACCAATCAGGTGATTTTAGTATTTCTTATATAGCGAGTACCTAGTTTAAAAATTAAAAAAAAAAAGGATCATTTAACGAAAATTATCCCTTTAAAATGATTTTCTGAACTCCCTTAAATAGCTCGTATTCATTGTATTAATATATACATGAAAACGCTTTTGCTTTCAATATACATGTCAAAAGGTCATATTCCGATAAAAAGTTTTGACCACAAAAAAATATGAATAAAGCTTTGAAACATTTTTAAAGTATAAAGTGGTAGAATGAAAATAGCTGAGCGCAAATGTTTATCAAAAGCCGTAGTTATGGAGAAAATCATCAATTAGCATATTTTTAAAAACCTTTTAGATGTAAAGAATTCAACCAGGAAAATTAATGTTTTGAAACAAAAAAATATTTAAATATTTACTGTTATTTATTATAAAATTATAAACTGTTACATTAAATTTATTTACTGTTATTTATTATGATATTTTTTTTGTAAAAGTATACAGTTTGAAATGTTTAATAACGCTATCTGGAGACAATGCACAAAGCTTTAAAGTTTTTTGTCAGAACATTGCCCAATAAATCATCCTTATGACTGAATGCCAAATAAAGCAGTTTGATTTCAGTCAGAGATAACACAATTTTTCTTCACAAAACAAGAATCAATCAAAATATTGAATGAAAAATGTAAACAGCCAGGCTTTTTCCCAACATGTGATCTTTGGCACATATTTCAAATACAAATAAACTCTTAAGATATTTTTACTTCTTTTCTTTTTATTATTAATTAAATAAATATACTCGTTTGCATCGTCTAACTTTGCATCGCTTTGCTTTAAAAATAAAATTTACACCGCATCGTTTCTCCTTTAATTATAAGTTTTTAGTATTTTCCAGAGTGAAGAATCCGTAGCAAAAAAAGGCGGAGCGATATCGATTTCTTTTCACGGTTTCCTTGAATTTATTATTTTTCTAGAAAGATAAGGCACGTACACCCGTCACTGTTGAATAGAAGCTCTTAATTGATGGCCTACTTTACATTAATGAAAACTTTAAGGCTCCAAGATAAATAGAATTCAGTGTCATAACTTAGAATTCAGTCTTATCTTTCAAACAAAATATTCTTTTGGAGCATCATAAAGAGTACCTTTAGAAGAAGTAGAAGTGCTTCTTGGTTGAAGATATAATTTAAAAAGGAAAATAAACGGTGTTAAAAATGGAATGCGCAAAAATGCTCTACTAGTTTATTCTTGTGAATGACATTCCACAAAAAAGAAATTCGGGAGGATATGCTTATATTATCTGCAATTATTTAACTACTAAAATCCTTCCTTTATTGTATTGGTTAGATTAATTAAAGTAAAATAACAAAAAGGAAATTTGAAGATGTCGTTACGTAAATGTTCTGGCGCTCTATGGCCCAAGTTTCGGGTTCGAGTCCTAGCTGTGCTATGGATGTTTGTAGAGGTTCGGAATCCACTTTAAACCTTTGGTCCCTGTCTAATATGACGGTAGAGCGTTGGACGTAGGACTGATAGCCCTACCCCGCAAAAAGAAACACAACTCAGGATTCGGAATCTGCCAGTAGGCAGATGTCTTTGGCTCACCATGGAGCTGTTGAGCCATTGAAAAGAAGTTACATAAATGACACTACACTCATGTCCATAAATTAAGGATAATGAAGTTCAGGCAAAGAAATTGACAGAAGCAAAACAAATTTGACTTATTTGTAAAGTCTATTTATTAAACAAAAGGTAAAGAGCAAAAAAAAGATGCTATATGTTTGCCATAATTAATAAAATTGCGATTTTTACTCCCTGGAGCAAATTTCAAAAAAGAACCTATTTACAAAAAAAAAAACAGTATAACATGGTTACTATGATGGTTAATATGGAGTATGTCTCCCGGACGATGCAATACAGGCCTTACAACGCCTAGACATGCTGAGTATCAAATTATCAATCTGATCTTGGGGAATATTACACCACTCATCAAGCAATGCCCTCCGAAGTTCCGGTTGACAGGTGGGAGGGGTTGACGGGCTGCAATTCGTCGACCAAGCATATCCCACACATGCTCTATTGGATTCAAGTCCGGTGAGTATGCTGGCCAATCCATACGGGTGATATCCTCCAATTGAAGGAATTCGTCTACAATGTTTGCACGGTGAGGACAGGCGTTGTCATCCATAAACAGAAATTCAGCACCCATGGCGCCCCGAAACAAACGTACATGTTGTTCCAGAATGACATCCCGATAGATGTGGCCTGTCATCGTTACACTCTGAACATGCAGGTCAGTTCTGGATCCAAGAATAATTCCTCCCCAAACGAGCCATCCTGCACCACCGTAACGGTGTCGTTCAATGGTGTTCTCTTGGTGGTAACGGGTACCTGGCGCTCTCCATATGAAAGCCCGGCTGGGAATCAGACTGCAAACTAAACCTGGACTCGTCGGAAAACATCACACAAGACCACTGTTGCGGTGTCCACAATGCATGCTCTCTACTCCAGGTTAATCGCAAGCGACAATGAGTTGCGGTAAGTGGAACACATCTGACAGGCCTACGAGCATATAGACCAATGTGCCTTAAGCGTCCGTACGCGGTCTGCCTTGAAACTGTCGTACCGGTAGTTGAAGAGAGCTGACGAGACAGGTCTGATGCTGTGCTCCGTTTGTTTCTTTTGGCAGTAACTGCTAAATACCGGTCCTCATTCGGCGTTGTAACTCGGGGGCGACCTGTGCTGTAACATCTACTCACATTACCATCATCTTGGAATCGTTGCCAAAACCTGGAGATGACACTCTGGGCGATTCCGAGTTCCTCGGATACTTCCAGCTGGGTACGTCCATATTCCAGTCTTCCGATAATTCTACCACGTAAAAATCATCCAAATACTGCCTTTGTGCCATAACTATGCGGTTATTGCACTGAAAGGCTTTTAAAGCGCTTGTGAACAATTTTACTTCTTTGCCACCATTCCTTATATCCCCTCTCTTACACTCTCGTCATTGTGACGTACTATCCGCGCCCTCTGGTGGTTTCTTGTAATTTGCATATTCTTCTTCAAGATGTGTGTGATAATTCTAAAGGTGAAATTTTTTATTTTAGAATTCAATTTCTGTGTGATTCTGAATTATCCTTAATTTATGGACAAGAGTGTAAATAAACTGCTATATGAAAACAATGGTACTTTAATCAGAAAGCATGATCTGTAAGTAGCATAAAAATGCATAAATAAAAAAAACTGTAAGATTTAAGACTGTAGATTGCTGTTTTTTTTTTGGGTTTTTTTTTGTTGTTGTTGAAAAATAAATGTAGTACATCAAGCATCTTACAAGACACATCTAATGACTTCGAGGCATCATATGGCCATGAGGAGGAAGGCTATAAGAAGATTACAATCAGGGAAAAATCAGGCAGAGATTGACAGATGATAAAATTTGAGTCATTCTGTGTTTCATAGACTTTGGTAAAAATTTTAAATTACAAATTAAACAACTAAAGTTTTCATTCAAGGACGGCAAAAAAAAAAAAGGCATCGAGTGCAGATGACCGATATTTACAGTAATGTGCATTAAAGTGTAGAACCTCAGAATCAATCCAACTTGGTTCTTGCCTTGCGACCAGCAATTTGTATGCGACTTACCTCGCACACACGAGGGAGCATTACAGGAAGGCACGTCGACATATCCGTAGGACTGCAGATCAATGAAGTGCTGTTCTCAGAACAAATGAGTACAGATTTAGCTTGTAAAGTGATAGCAAACAATACTTGATTAGTAAAGAACCTGAAACCCGTAATCATCCATCAAACAGCTATGAAAGCAATTCATTCGAAAAAAAGGAAGTAATTGTACTTGGAGTGATATTTCTTATGGTGGAGGCCCAAACCTCCATATTTTTCTACGTGGAACGGCGACTGCACAAATCCATTGAGTTGACATCCTAGACATTGTTTTCGATCACCTTTCTAGGGAAAACCATTGACAAACCGTCGTGGAATTTCCTACCTTAAAGATTTCAAAAATTTATTAACTTCCATAGACTACATATCAAAGTGCCTGCGTATTGAAAAATATTTTATTTATAAATATAAACAAATTTACTAACACATCCAGACATTTGGTTACGTAACAAAACAAAATGTTTATTTATTAGAAATCTGGGTTCTTATATCTATCTATATATATATATGTATTGTAAGGAGATATTAAATGAAGTTATAATTAAATTGCAGTGAATTATTAGAATAGTACATGCAAATATACGAAAAACTATAAAACTATTTTTCCGTATACTACTGTGTCCAAAAAGTAAGATCAGTTATCAATTTAAATTTCCCGGGCATACGGTATTTCAATTTTTATTTTTAGGTTGTTAGCACTGTCCTTGACATCTGTATGAAATTTGAAGTCAAAATATTCATTAGTGCTTGAGTTACGCTTGGTTTTGTAAGATGCTAAAACTGATTCCTGCGATTTTGAAATGTCTGAATTAATTGAGCAAGAACGTGCATTAAATTTCATTTGAAGAAACGTATATAATGTTGTAGAAGGCATTCGGTGAGCATTCCTATATCGGAAAGAAATGTTTAGAAGTGGTAAAAACAGTTCAAAGAAGGCAGAAAACGCGTTGAAGACGAAGAGCCCTCTGGTCGACAAAATAACCTCAACCGACGAAGCTCACGCCCAAAAAATTAAAGATTTGGTGCTTGCAAACCGTCGATTCACAATTAGAGACCTTGTTGATGATGTTGGAATTTCAAAATTCCATTTTAAAAGATTTTTGGGCCTCAAACACGTCAAATCTTGATTGGTACCGAAAACACTGAATGCGCCAGCTCACACTACATTGATTCTCCGTGATATTTTCGCCAAAAATGAAGCCCATATCATTCAACAACCACCGTATTCTCCTGTTTTAGCATTGTGCTACTTCTGGCTATTCCCTAAACTCAAAAGACCACTCGGGGACACCGTTTTGAGTCGATTGAAGAGGCATTTCAAAAATCGCCGGCATCAGTTTTAGCATCTCACAAAACCAAGCGTAACTCAAGCACTAATGAATATTTTGACGTCAAATTTCACATAGATGTCAAGGACAGTGCCAAACACCTAAAAAAAAAAAAAATTGAAATACCATATGCTCGAGAGATTTAAATTGAAAACTGGTCTTACTTTTTGGACACGGTAGTATTTGCATTATATCATTTAAAGGCTGGTACTTGAGCCGAGTTCATTCGTCAATGATTTAAAATGCCAACAGAAGAACTAATGATTTAATATAAAAAAATTAATTATTTAATATTTTATTTATTTCAACACTAATGATTTAATATAAAAAATGGAGCATCTACAGAAGATTTAACAATACACAAATCGCACTAAGAAGGACATTGCATTTAAAAGGGAAGAAAAGAGAAGGCGTCTTTAAAGTGGGAAACTAATTATATATGTTTCCCATTTGTATTAATCGGGAGAAAAACATCAAAATCACGTATGTCAATTAAAAGGAAAAAAGGTACAATAAAAAGTAGTTAGACCTTATGGTCTTTAATTGACTGAGATAAAACATTATACGATGTGTGATGAAGAATACTTTCAAACTCAGAGAACTTACCTCTTGAAAAAGTAATGCAGCATATGCTATAAAGTTATAAATTTAAAATTTTGCAGGGAAAAAAAGTTCTTCTTTTCACTTTAAATTTTTTTAAATGACAGATTAAATAGCATCTCATGAGATATGGGTCAAAAGTAATTATTTTTACGCAAATGGAAAGATGTTCAATCTGAAGTATTTTTTATATTTATGATAACAGCAAATAATGCAACAATTCTTAACGAGTACTCTAATGATTCGAAGTGAATTAGATTCTAATGGTGTCATTTATATTTAATTCAATGGTAATCCCATGAACAGAAGATTCTCTCGTACTTTAATTCTTGTAAGTGAGATAATGGGGATAAATGAGAGGGAAATAAATAAATTAAAATGAAATTAAAACATTGCTATTGCTTGATAATAAATGTTTTACTTTACTTTTTCCTTGATATGCTTTTTGCATGATAGCGGTCCAGTTTAAAAGTAATTAAAACAGTAATTGTCAAAAATAAACATTCCTATTCAAAATAAATGCTTTTTATGCTCAGTAGATATATGCATGTTGCATTTTTATTTAAATGTTATATTTCACAATTTTTTATCTACATCATAACTCTTGATTGCTGTATTAGTGGAATTGATGTTTTTCATTGTTCTACGAATTTAATTTAAAACAAAAAGCTGTATGCATTTTAATATTATCTCTGAAGAAGAAAGATTTTCGTATAAAATAAGCATCTGAACTTTAATACTTCAAATGCTTCAGAATTTAAGGAAGTTTGGAGAATTGGAACTAATTTAAGGTAGTTAGAAGTAAAAAAAAAAATTATGTTTTGATATGCCTTTTGACTAATCTGTCGAAGTGCAGAATATATTGCGGAGACCGAATGTATTGTAATATCTTCTTTAAAAAATAATGGTTTCAACTGTGGAGATTCGTCTTATCCAATATGTGTTATGGCACCTTGGGAGAATTTTTGAATTGCTATTTATAAGAATAATTATTTATAAAAATTAGCTATATAATGCTACCTAAACTTTATTATTAAATAAAATAATATATTTTCAGAGCTAACATATGACGAGTTCTTAGTTTTCATCGTTGAAGGATTTTCAGTTTAAAGTTCTCCTGGCAGATTTAAAACTTTGTTAATTAGAATAACGTTCATTCAACAAAAGTTAAATGTATTCATATGCACCAGTGTTTCTAGATACCCCAGATGGATTTGGTGCAGTGCCAGTTCTCAGACTTGTTTCATGAAGGTATGTACTCCGATATGTAAATTAGAGAATATCAAATTTTGATATATGATCATAACTTATAATAAAGAATCTGGTCATTTCATTAGTTATATTGAATTATCTAGACAAAAGTATATTCCACATCTGATAAGTTATAAAACTTTCAGACTTTATTTATTTATTTTTTTTTTTCATTTTATTAATTTATAATTTTTTTTTTTTTTTTTCGAATTTTGTTTGGATTTCTTTCATAAATTTCTCCAATACATCACCGTTGATATATATATCCTGTATTATCCAACCAATATCATATATCTCCTTTGCGATGTATAAAATTTAAAAAGTTTACTACATAATTCTGCAATAAAAATATTCTTATTCGTAAAAAATTAATATATAAGCGTTTCAAAGTAAAGTTTAAAATTAAATTCTTTAACATTGCTCCAATTATTCTACTTACTACATTTGTCTCAATTCAAAAACCAATTTTTATTTTTATTTAGGCTCACATTTTTTTTGTGATGTATATTCCTAAGTTTATGCAGATATAAAATAAAGTGTTTTTAATATTTAAATCCCAACAAAATAATGAACACAATTGTGAGCCACTGCTATGTTGCATGCACTGCATGCAGAGTCTAATAAAATCTATTAATCTAATTACATTCCCAGGTAATACATTTATTACCATGAAAGTTTCAGAAATGTTATATCTTAACTTAAAAGGTTTTCTTCAAGTAATTATTTTGATGTACTTCAGCCCTTATTAAGTGAATGGGATTTCTATATTTTGTTGCTACTATGTAGTTAGATGTATTCAAATCTTAGTTAAGCATACTTAGCCAATAAAAAAAATATGTAAAATGTTTTGATATGTTTTGTTATACGTTTGTTTATCATCCATTCTTTTATTTCTAAATACTACAACCGAAATTGAAAAGAGAACATTATAAAAAAATTTTTTAATGTTTTCTCAAAATTCAGAATGAAGTGTGAATTTAGTATTATTTAAAGTTCATGCATCTAATTCTTACAAATGTAAAGATAGAGACTAAATCTAAAAAAAAAAATTAATTAAAAAAATGGAATTTTTTATTTGAGGTTTTTCTTTGATATTGTGATCAACTAATTAAATTTAACACCAATTACTATTGGAATGAAATTTTATTTACGAACTTACAAACCTATTAAAATACAGTAATAAAGCCACAAATAAAAATAAACCTAATAAATATGCTAAATTATCACTTGAAAAGCAGTAAATATTATTGGATTTATTTTGATACAAGATGAATATTTATTTTTGAAGCAAGTATTTTTTCCATTTTAATAGTTAATAATTATATCTTGTTCCAAAAAACAGAACAATTTATAGTTAATATTCTTTTCTTTTACATAAAAATTTTAAACAAACTCATAGAATTACAAAATTAGAAATATCGTACACTTATTTAGAATTACTAAAAATTAAAAATAACAATAAAATCATACTAAATAAAAGTTATTCTTGTTACTTTAGTTTTAAAATATCGACATGTTTATTATTGAGATTGGTTTAATTTTGTAGTTTAATATTAGATTAATCTATAACCCATAATTTTTAGGCAATCTATTTTTCTTTTATTTCTTGATTTTATAAGATAAATGCGAATTTTTGATAAAGACGCAGATTTTGTTTACTCTATGTAAATTTTTGTCTGCAGGGATTTATTGAATATTTCAATTCATCATCTAAATGAAATGCAGTTATATGCATAGGCTTTTAATTTGATAGTGCATCATCGTAGTTAAATAATCACATGACTTGGAGAAAATAAAATTTAAGATTGATATATTAATGCTCTTAGAATGACAGAGAAAAACATACCATTTTTAAACAATAAAATATTATGGTGCAATGCGATATTATTATAGTACTGAACAAATTTAAAAATAAAATTTCAACTTTATTTAAAGTACTTAGCATTTGTTTAAATTAATTTGCAATATATATATATAGTAATATATATATATATAAGTAATATATATATATATATAATATATATATATATATATATATTAATTTGAAATATATATATAGTCGGGATTTTTCTAATTAAATTAAATTTGTTTTTCTACATTATAATTAATTTCAACTTCAATTCTTTATTTTCTAGTGTAATTTTCTTTTATTACTAAGATAAATAAATTTGCATTTGAAAAGCTGAACTTTCTGTTATTTTCCGAGGCAAGCGCTTCAATTTCTGATCTCTATCAGCCGAGTATGAAAATCCTGCTTCGATCCCTATTTGATTTTTGAATGCTGTTTAACTTGGAAGATCCTTTTTTATTAAAATGAAACAATTAGTTTTTCACATATTGGAAAGTTTCTTATTGTCAAGGTAAGTATTTCCAAAGAATACCAATCTCGGTGCTTTGTCAGCCCGAAGTTTAAATCTCTACTTCAAATCCTAAGGGATTTTCTCCTCTTTTGTGTTTCCAGAGGCTCAAAAGCCACCTTTCAAAGGCCGAAATTGCATTTTGCGGTGCGTACTAGATCCCACGCATTTCAAACCGACTCATCTGCCTTCATCGACCGTCTCGGTGTCTGCGCAAGCTCAGAAATCGATCCGAATACTGTTTGGTAAAGTGAGGGAGCTAAGAGAAAAGTCGGATTGTTCGTTGTCAGCCATCTTCACCACCGTCACAATCTGAAGACAACGTCCTTTTCCAAAATGTAGCCGATTGATGTCTACAAACCGCATCCAACAACCTGCCAACAACCACTTTACATGACCACTTCCCAAGGTAACCACATTTACATTTTATTAGAATTATTATTTTCCCATTGCATCCTTTAGTGAAGGATGCATCTTCCCCAAGATGTATTTTGTTGCCAAAACCTGAGACAATCTTTCATCTTTTGTTCGAAAGTAAACAATGGAAATTATTTTCCCAGACCGAAGCATAAACCTCAGACTAATGGCGGATTATTCGCACCTTTTTCAATCGGTGGAGAACTTCCATACAGGTTCTTCCGATCTTCTCGGAAGAACCTGTTGAGCATCGCAACTGTTGTTTTCGCTTTCGCTTAATTTATTACACTGCTTCTGAATTTTAGATGAGCGCTTGATTCTTTTCCCTGATTTTACTCATAAAATCGGCTGTTCAGGCTCTCTTTCGCTTTAGCTGTGCGTAGTTGTAAATCTAGGCAGCTTAAAACTCCTACAGGTGACTTTTAAATATCATACAGGTTTTTTTAGTTATACGCTGCTTTCATTATTAATAGGAATAAATGCATACAAATAAATACTTTGTGGTTTTTCAAGGGTTTGAGCTTTTTAAGGGAATCTAAATTTTCATGGAATTTACTCATAAAATATTTATTCATTCAATTTATTTTCTATTTAGATATATGTATTTGTAAATCCAAACATTTTAAAACACATATAAGTGAATTTTTGGGTGTCTTAAGTTTTAAAGTTATAAGCTGGCTTTATTTTTAATATAGGTATTTCTATGTGGAATAGATATCTCATGCCTTAAAAAAATTATGAGTTTTGTACTGTAGGCTATTTAACAATGTTTTCTTTGTACAGATACAGAAATAATAAACCAAAATAAAGAAATAATAAAGTAATAAATAAATAATAATAAAGTAATAAATAAATAAGGAAGTAAATAATAATAAAGTATATAAAAAAAAAGTATAATAAGTAAATAATAAAGTAATACGCTAAATATTGTTGGTAAACTAGTCAAACAAATTAACCGCCCATAATAAAGTTTAGGAAATCATTTTTAAATTCATTAAAATATTATAATTATATATTTTCTTTTCAGTTGTTAGTTGTAATTTTAATTTTTGTTATAGTCAGAATAACGCTATCTTTTCATTTATTTTTTAAAATCTATCAAAAGAATTAACCGTTATTTCATTTTTTTCACCTTTTCATTTATTTTTAAAGAATTAACCTCAATATACTAGTCTAAATTACTAATTTATAATTATTTTATTTAAGATTCACAAAAAAGTGTATAATAATGTATATGATTTCTGCATATAACAGATTCAAAACTGAGGACTTATTAATTTTTTATAAATACAATTTATTATAAATTTCATAAAATGGAATTATTTATAAAATTTACCACATTTATCTCATCCTTGGTTTAAAAATTGTTATTTCCTTAGTTCCTTTTTATGCTTTTCGTAAATTTTTCTAACTCAGCTTTTAACCATTGTAGATTAGTTTATTATCAATAGAAATATCAAATGTAAAATCTAAAAACTGAAAAATGGGAAATATGTGTTAAATATAACAATAAAAATGCGGCATGTAGTTCATTTTACTTTTTTTTTTAGATTGAAAATGCTCTATAGGCATTTTGCCATAAAAATTACATGACAAATAAATGTACACTCATTCATTTGAAAACATTCTTAGATCAAACAAAATAACATAATTTAAATAAAAAAGTTTTATATTGTGTAATATAACATTTTCGATATCATATATTTTACCAAACATCAATTTTCTATGAAATCAGTTTGTTTATTACTGATTATTATTTTTATCTTAAATATTCTTAATTCCTTGAAGTACTTATGGTATTGGACTTTATTAATAAAACCAAAGATTTCGTTATGAGATTAGATTTTCTGTCTTAAAATTTCTTTATTTTTTATAGAAGGACTTTTCCTAGTTTATTTAGCTAATTGTATTTATTTAATCTTTAATACTTGGTATATGTATATATAACTACCAAAGAGTTCCTTAAATTAAAATTAAATAATACATCTATTCAAAGGGCAGAAATGCTTGGGATTTATACATACCCTTGAAACTAAATCAGTATTGTCCATTTCTCAAATATTTTTATATTTAATAATGTTATATTGTTGCTAAAAAATTGACCTTTTGATCTCTTATAATTTATTTTACTAGAATTATTAACTGTCACACTTCCAGAGCTCCTAGATGACTAAAAATATCAATATTCTACAGAATTCAATAAAGTAGCTTTTAATATAAAACTTTTTTCCCAAATTTCAATTTTTTTTTTTACCTTAAAAAGCATCTTTTTAATAATTTACTTTTATATCCCGTGACTTACTGCGACATTTGAACAAATCGTTCCTCCATAAGTTTGAAGAATGTCCTTCAGAAGAACAAGCGTACATTTCTTTCTATGATTTGCTGTTTCGTTTTTTTCTAACTATATTAGCTTTTATTTTACTTTTTAAAAATAAAGGCTTCTGTTTTGTCCTAATGAATAGCAGTATCATTGGGTATAGTAAAACAAAAAAAAATCCTTTTATTTTAGTTTCCTTGTAATGGCTTTTATATAAAAACCTCCATTTCCAATATTGTAATTTTTTTTCTAAATTATTATTCTTAACAAGGTTTCGCAATTTCCTTGTGATTTCTGAAGGTTTTTTTTTTTTTTTTCCACAATGCACTACAATTTAAATTTCTATATTGTGTTTTTTTTTTCCTTCCAGTTGTTCTTAACTAAATTTTTTGGTCCTTTTCTTCACGAAATATTTTTAATTATATTGCTTCATACTTCTATTTAATGTCAAGCTTTACAATATTCATTGTTCACTTAAATAATAATATTGAAGAATTTTAATGTTCATTTTCATCCAACATTTACATACATTTTGTTCTTAAATTTTTCAGTTCTTTAGAATAAATAGTACGCAATAAAGTAGATGGTAGATGTTTTTAAAGAGACCTGTCGGTAAAATCTAGATTAAGACTAATTTTATTGATTTATATACTTGCACTAAATTCATAAATTAAAACGTACTACACGACTTCATAAATTCAGTGTTAAAAGCCGTTAGTATATATATATATATATTGCATATTTATGTTTTGAATGTTTTATAATTAAATGGAAGTATCTGTATTCATTAAAAATTAATTAAGATTTTCATCTGCATTTGAAAATTTGCTGTTATATCTGCTATGTCTCAAACAAGTTACAATCAGACTATTAATAAGCACTTTTTTTTTATCTAATCAGGAGTTAATATCTAATTTAATAAGCATTTTTATCTAATTTAATACGCATTTCATGAGTACCTTTTTATCAATTGTAATATATATAAAACACAACTTATGAATACAAAAATCGAAAGAATTTACAGGGAATGAACTAGAAACACAATCAAATTACATAACAACGTTTGCTATACAAAAACCCAGACGTAACTAACATTTAGTTGCTTCTAAAAAAGAAAAGTAAGAAAGAAACTGTTCAACATCCGAAAAACGCATAAGTTGCAGCAACAAATATATATATATATATATATATATATATATACATACACATACACACACACACACACACACACACACACACACACACACACACACACACACACACACACACACACACACACACACACACACACACACACACACACACATACACACATATATATATATATATATATATATATATATACATGAATACATGAATACAAATAATAAACCAATGAAGTTTATTGCCTTTAAGAGAGGAACATTGTAGATCTAACTATCAATTAAAGAGAAAACATATTTTTACGTAAATAAAATGTTATTTTGATTATTATAATGAAAATGTTTCTTCAGATTAATTATTTATTAGTGTAGTAGCAATTAGTTCCAAATTTACCAATTACAATTCCACAAATAAAGTCATTCCGCG
Source organism: Caerostris extrusa (assembly GCA_021605095.1). NCBI lineage: Eukaryota > Metazoa > Arthropoda > Arachnida > Araneae > Araneidae > Caerostris > Caerostris extrusa. The sequence continues at coordinate 190,777 of BPLR01015081.1, forward strand.
GCAATATATGTTTAGCCTAAACATTGAAATTTTGTCCTGGTTGATAGGATTAAATAATAGATTAAAATATCTTATTTTGATTTTTTAAAAAATCATATTAAAACGAAGAAAGAGAACTTTCTTACAAATATATATACATTATAAAGTTTTTTCTGTTGGAATGAACAAATATTTCAGAGATTTCAACAGCCTGATATTTGATGCTAAAAGGCTTATCAAAAATGCTATCCGTTGCAAAAGTTACACAAAAAGTTTATTCAAAAATCAGAAATATATATTTTGTTAATTCTTTTAAGGACATAAACGGAACAATAAGGAATCTTTCTTTAAAGCAGAATTGAATGCAATTTCTAAACAATGCAAATGTAAACGGTTATTCAGTGTTGTTAATGCGAAACAATTAATGATGATGACAGGAATATTTGTTCAAATATTCGTAAAATGAATTTACACGATGGAGTCAATACTCAGAAAGAAAAAAAAAAAAATATTCATAGCTATGGACATTAATTTGGAAAAGACTTAAAACAATTTTTTTCTGGATAATAAATTGTTTTTCTTTATTCTAGACTTTAGACAATCCGTAACTTAAAAAAATGGACAAAGGAAAAGTAAGAAATGATGAAAAGGAGTCCAGTGGGGAGACATCATCGGACAGTAAAGGAAAACTCCCTCTATTCGAACAGCAAGGGCTAATTGGAATGTAATGGCTGTCGAGGAAAAGTAACTGATAAATGTTTATGGTCTGCTTGCAAAGCAATGACAGCTGGATTTTTATTTATAATCATAGGAGCTGGAATGGCAACTCTTGGGTTTTACTCAGATTACCTATCAAAGGTCGAAGAAACAAGAGGGAATACAACAGTTTGGGTAAAGAATGAAAGCAAAGATTCTCATTTAGGAAGTCTCACCTATTTCGGCCCTGTTGTTATGGGTATTGAGGTTTTACAATTGTGGCCGCATGTGTTATGACATTTGAAGCAAGGGATACAGCTGCTAAAATTGTACCAATATGGTTTAAAAGAACTAGAATACATGTTGTATCAGGGGAGGAAGTGGAAGTACGCCATCTGTAAGATCTAGTAAAGCCTCATGGGAAAGATTTCTATCTCACCAAAGATCAAGTGAAGATGCTGAAGATACAAGAACGGCTGTAACACAAGAATTAGTAAATTTCAGCAAATATTTGCAAAACAACGTAGATACAAATAAAATCCAGCTACAACCAGCTTCCAGCAATCAACAAATTACTGGAATCCCGTAAATGCCCCTCTGAACCAAGTCTTGCAAAAAACACTAAGAGGTGCAAATGAAAATAATCATTCAGAGGCAATGACGTTACTTGAAGCAAGTACACCTCAACCATCTCAACGCACAACTTATGGCGGTGGTCTGAAACCAATCACTGGAAGTTCTAAGCCTCAACTTCTATCAGTAGCACCAGATACGTATAGACAAGCAGTTTCCATGGATTGCCCAAGGTCGAATCGGTACGATGAAGAAAATAAGGAAAGCTATAATGCGGTGTCAGTACCCAATGCTCCTTTGCAGGCATTAGATAAAAGCAGAAATCAAGCCTTACCGTTACAGACGTCATGCACTACAAGTTCAAGTGGGTCAATGTCAGTTGATATTTATCTTCCTCAAGGAGCTGTCACTATAAAAATACATGACGACATGAAGGATCATAAAAAATCTCCAATTAAACCAGCTGATTCAGAGGAAAGTCATTACGTGAAATTCAGTGAACAGAGTGATATTCAATCTTTCGATAATGATGATTTATTTTTATCCACTGAATTGGATGACAGCGTTTTTCTTAACCAAGAGTCAAACATTTCAACTCCCCAAATTGTCCTAGAAAAAATGGACCCTGTAAAGCGAAATGAAGTAATTCCCTTGATAAACATGGCCTCCCAATAAAAATGAAGATTTTTCAACAGTGGAAGAATGGGCAAACGGTCACTCGGCATTTCCTTATACAGAAAACAGATCCGAATCTCTTGAGGTGCAGCCACCAGAAGGAAGTCCACTTTCACCAAATTATTCGATTAACTTTTCTTTTGATAACTCGAAACAAATTCTCCGGGTACTGGTATCGACTCTGTCGTTTCAAATCCCTTTTCGTCTAAAAGTGGGCACCCAGCCATCACCATCTCAAACAGATACAAGCTTCTTTAATGTCAGTGGTTTCATTCTATGGGGTCATCTCAAGATATCAGTTCTCCTCTGGTGTTTTGTGGAAGCCCAAAGAACTTCGATTATGACCAAGAATTAGCTTCCGGAAATCAAGGCATAGATAAACCATTTGAAGAAGCTTCTAAAAAGAAACTTTATTCCTTTTCAGAATCTACACGAAAACACGTATCAATCACACTGGAGCCGGAAGAAAATGGTAAAGGGGTTAAAACAAGTCCTCGAAAACACAGTTCTTTAGAGTCAGCTCAAATACCATTTTCGAAAACTCGCTCATCGACTTCAGGAAGTCCAAAGAGGCAGCAGCTTTCATTAGAAAGTTCTACGACAAAATTTTCTGAGGATATATTCTTTATTCCACCATTGTCTCCGCGATTCCTGAGCGCAAAGCCAACTACCCCAAGTGGTTCCTCGACAGCTCTCAGTTTTTCACCCAGGAAAACTCGTTCGGACAGCATGCCAGAAAGGAGGCAAGTACCTTCCATCAAGCGATTTCTCTTATGAGACAAGGAGCTCTCGACGCTTTTGCTGAGGAAGGTGGGTCAGTTCATCGCCTAGATCGCTCTCTCACACAAGTTTCTCCTAAAGAGCCATAAATCGACACGTTATTGTTTTTTTCGGTAAGTGGTTGCAAGTCTGTGATAACTGAAATGGAAAACACAGTCTTTACATTGATGAAGCTATTAGAAATTACCTTAAGCTCATATCAACTTGTGTGCTATTTTGTAAATCAATTAGATTCATTAATATTATTCAGTTTCTGTTAAAAAATGCTTTTTGATACAAAATGCCTTGTTTTTTATTCCAAATCTTGAAGGCTGAGTTTGGGGCATTAAAGAGAGTAACACAATTTTCCGTTTTCGGAAAAAATGTTAACTCTAACTGTCTGATTTAAAAATATGTGCCATTTAACTAATAATAATGATGATAATAATAAGTTCTAAAAGAATTTCAACTTCTACGATAAAAGAATTAAAACTTTTTATTTCCTCAATTCTTGCCATATTCTATTATTGTTTTATCTGTAAATAGAATAGCAAAATAAAGGTTCTATGATAATTTGATTAGATTTCAGAACATGCTTTTAAGTATAGCTTTTAATTTTAAAATTAAACGCTTTTTAGCAAAGGATTATGTAAAACTATGTCAATAAATGTCATCCAGCTGTTTGACAGCTTGATGAAAATATCGCATACCTAAATCATTGATTTTAATGTAATCTTTCTATCAAAATATAGCTTAGAAATTATATCAACCACCATGAAACTTGGTGATGAGTTTTAGAAATATCAAGTATTCTAGATGTATTAATTTTCTTCGTCCCTAGATTAATCAATAATATGACTTTTTATAAACTGTTACGATTTATTATTTCTCTAAATGTGTCCAATCTATTTTGAACTATTGTTAATTTCATTTAAGTTAGAATGTTAGTTCATTATCCATAAGTATTCTATATGTTAATAATTTATGTAGAAAATGTAAATATAAATATTTAATGTAAGAATTTCTGTGTGCTTTTCTACTGTAAATATAAATCGTTACATAATATGCATATCATTATGTCTATATTGTATTCTTTAAAAAGAGTAAGGATATAAAAAAATTAAATTGCCTAAATAAAATTCCTTTTCTATACCATAGAAACACTTTTCAGGTGTAGGTAATTGTTGATTTGGAAATGTTCAATATAAAACCACTGGTGCTCAAAAGTCATTTATGATATCGAACGCACAAATATTAATCATAGCGTTGATGATAAAACTTTTATAAAGGTGGTTTTTAAACAATCATAAAATATCAATAACTTGTCAAATTCGGAAATTAAAATTTTCTGAGTGATTTTTCAAATAATAGCTTCTTACATATTAGTGAATATCTAAGCTGAATGAAAGAACATTACACAGGTGGAATAAAAATTTTATTTATACTTATTCCAAAATTTTTAATAAAAATAATTTAACAAAAACTTGTTAAAAATTTTTAAAATGAAACAATTTAGTAATTTGTTGAAATAACAATTGTGATGAAATTTACAAATATATGAAAAAAATGTTAATATTTTCTTTAATTATATAAAATTCCATTAAATCACTGCCATTTTAAATATATTAAAACCAGGCAATACTGTAAAAATTTAAAATTAAGAAATACCTTAATTTCATTCGTAAACTTATCTTATTCTACTTCAAATGTGAAGTAAGCTATCTATACATAAACAATTCAAAAATAATCTTCTCTAAATATTTCGGTGAACATACTTTTAAAAAAATTTCAAATTGTTATAAATTTTCAAAACCTTTTGAACACCAGTGCACGTTACGCCGTTTTTAGAATGTTTGAGATGTCTTGAGATTAATATATAACAAATATATTGAAAAATCTTAACAGAGTGTTGTCTTTAGAAAACAAGCATTTTATCTTGCTGTTAAATGTATCTGATATTTTCTCGTGGTGGATTTCAAAATAATTGAATGTTATCAATCTTCTATAATACATGTACTCGTGTATTATTGAAGACTTCTATAATACTTGTCTCTTGATATACGTGTACTTCCTTACACAAAAGAGTATTCTTTCGTCTGGCATTTCGAGGTCTTGTGCTTAAAATCGAGCTCTACTATAAATATTGTGAGTGATAAATGAATCATTATTTTTATATAAATATGATATTGTATTTGGATTTTTTGAAAATGTAAGTAGAAGCTCTGAACATGCTACTCTACCATAAGTAAACTATTCTCGATTGTTTACTGTACAGTGGTCTCAGAACAGCATGACCAGAGCTTCGTCCTCTGTCAACACCCTTTACAGCAGGGATGGCCAACTTGTTTGCATCTTTGGATTCAGTACTTTCTAAAGTAAAGAATTTAGATGTGTGGTACTCAACATATTTAAGCTTATTGGGCTAGAGGGTGTAGTAGTAGTTTAACATGAACATTGCATTGAAGGCATTTGTTTAAAAAGAGTAGTTTATATATAAATTTTAAATGAAATGCCTTTAATTATATTGTTATGACTCCATATCTCTTACCAAGAATTCATAGCAATGTATATTTATATTAGAATAATCTATAATACAGTGATTCTCAAACTCTGGCCAGTGACTCCCATTAGAGAAGCAAATGATTTGAAAGAGGGTAGAGGGGTGTTATGTTCTTTTTTAAAAATATAAAAACTAAATCTTCTTAAGACAATTTTGAGGAATAAAGATGTTAATTATTGGAACTGATTTACTTTAGTTACTAATAGTCACTATTTAATTGTTAAGAAATTCTTTATTTAAAAAATGAAGATATGAAAGAAGTTTATTCATTTCACCATAACATATTCATGATTGCTATTTTTTTTTTATTTGGTTACTGGGTTTTGTCTTTAAATATAATTTGATCAAGTTTAAAAAAAAAAAAAAAAACATGTAAATTGTAATATAATTCAATGGAAAAAAATGTTTAAAAGTTGAGTACGACAAATTTTTCCGTTTTTAAGGGTAGCACAAACGTAAAAAATTTGAGAATCACTGCTCTAATGAATCAGTATTCAGCGCATTAATTAGTACACAAGAAATAGTATTTTTTGGTTAACTTAGAATATTGAAAAACAATCCCTGTAAGTATTCAAATATAAATCAAAAATCATAAAATTACTACGTGTTTATTTTTAATGCTGTAGTTTTCACTATAATTATTCACTTTTGTGACTATTAACATATTTCCAGAATTCATTTTTAAGCTCCAAAGCTTTTAACGTAAGATTTATTGCACAGTTATAATGTAGTTTTTTTTTTCTTATACAGAAAACATGCATTAGAAATTTTGGCTGCAGTATATTTTGTATGTTAGACATTTTAGAAAAGAAAAATATTTTTTAATTCTCCCCATATCATTTACATCAAATTACAAATCATCTGAAGAAATATAAAATATTTAATAAAAATTAGTGGAAATATTAATTATATAGAGTTTCTCGATTGACTTGTTGGCCATCCTTGTATAACAGCATGTCAACACAATCTCTTCGGATAGACCTTATCAATCTCCATGTTGCATTTCTGCACGGATAGCTTTTGCTGTGAATGTTTGTGAGTGAGTACTACTTCCGTATTTCGAGCACAATATTTATATAATTGCACAGATGTAAATTTATTACATGTTCCTCCGAAACTATCTTTTGTACTGTGATTTTCTATATTGGTTCAATAAGAAATGTCGAAATGTAAATATTTTAAAATGAACACCTGCTGTCTCAGGCTGCACTAATCTTTCCGAGTCATTTCCTTAGAGCTATTGCACAAACGAAGTGATATGTTGTAAATAATATACAGTCGTACCTCGACTTACGAATCGCTCTAGACACGAATTTTTTCATTCACATTTTCGAAATAAGAATCGGAGTTAATATTAAGACTCCTTCAATGAATCATATAACTCATATACATTTTTAACTGTGCTTGCATACCTAATTACAATTGTACTCGCCACCAAAAATTTATTTGTTTAACGTTTCATTGTAACAAACAGTACTATATTTTGAAGTTATCTTAAATCTTAACGTATGAAAACTATGAAAATCAAACCGTAGGAAGCATTTTCTTTGTACAAAAAGAGACTTTTATATATAAAATACGTATATTTTAGGGTATTCTTTTAAAAGTGTCGAATTTCATTCTATTTTGAATAATTGGCACAAAAAAAGATTTATTATGATTTCTTGCTTTATTTATTTTTAAATAATATGTAGGCGAAAATTCTTTTCATTGATAATCTCAAAAATTCGTTCAACTTGGTGTTAAAATAGAAAAACTTATAAAAGAAATAAAATGACTGTCTAAATCATAAGAAAGGAGCAAAACATTTTGATCTGTACAAATAGTATCATTTATCTAAATCTTCCATAGGTTTTGTGTTGCGAAAACATTTATTACAATGATTGCATGTAACCAAAGTAGTATTTGTCTGAATCTACTAGTACAGTATTAAAGCTGTAATATTCACGCAGCAATTTATTTTATAATCTGCAATGAGTTAATATATTTTCTTTAGGATTGAGACAAAATTGTTTTTTGAAATACGAATCATTGTTAGGACACAATAAAGCTCGTAAGTCGACGTACGATTGTATTACTGAATTGAATTTACCGCATAGACGGCCTGACGGCCGAATGGCTAGCGCTCTGGCGTTCGGTACCACAGGTATCGGGCTCAAATCCCGGCTTTGCTTATGAGTGTTGTTGTGGTTCGGAATCCACTTTAAACCATATTTCCCGGTCCCTGATAGGATCGTAGAGCGCTGCAGGGGCATTGTTACTCCGTGGCTTACCATCAAGTTGCACGCGCCCCCTAGGTAATGCAAAGTGAGTAACATCGGTGCAGCCCTTATGGCGAAGATCACGGTCTATTTGCCAGCTGCATTAGAAAGAAGAAAAAAAATTATTGTATATCAATTTGCATTAGTCGATAAAGTTTAAATTAATTGTGAGAAAAATAGAACTCCAGAAATTATGTAAGTTGATGAAATGTTTTCTAAAGAAATGTTAGGAATATTGGTTAAAATATATTTTAAGAGTAAATATAAAAGCAAACCTAACAATGACTGTAACTAAACAATTTTTTTTTATTTTTAACTTAAAATGTGATGATGACATTTGAAACTATTACAAAAAGCCTTTAAGTTTTACATTTAATTCAAAAAAATGAAATATTTTAAATATTCTTCACTTAAATATTAAAGCAAAATAAACTAAGCATTTTTTCAGGTTTGAATATTGATTATTTTTGTGATAAAAAATTATTTTGTCAAGACAGTAATTTGAATTATACGCTAATTTTTCTTATTTTTAAGTATGTGTATATCTCATACAAATTTTTAAAACAAAGCCATCTATAAAAAAATTTTATATACTTCTAATCCCTTGAATAATTTGTATTGTTTTAATGTAGCCCTAGAAAATGAAATAATATCAAAAATTCACATATTATTATATCAAAAATATGTGAATTTTATTTAAGACTTATTTTAGAAAATGATGCTTAAAACACTATTTAAGATATAATAACAGAAATGAAATTGTTCTTTGTTCATTAATTGATTTATGCTGTTATTTATCCCTGAAAATTTAAATTCAGATAACATTGTCAGAGGATCAGTATTTTTAAATTTGAGCTTTAAAAGATATTATTCATATAATAATATATATACATTCTGACATAGTGTTATGTGCGTTATGCATTTTTTTAAATATTATTTGTTGCAAAAGAAAACTAAGACAATGATGCATAAAGTTGTAAATAAGATTGATGTTACTACTTCAAATGTTGTTAAACTATAGTTAAAATATGTAAATGTATGTATGTTTTTATCACTGGTCTACCTTTTTATGTGCTTTTCATGTAAAACATATTTAAAAAATATTGTTGACTGCATATTTTAAATGTGAGAATTAAAATAATCTGGGTGTAGCATTAAAGTGAGTACCTGTTTTCAAATCAGAATAACTTAATAGATATAACATATATAGCACAGCAATATCATTCATCGTAATACTTAAAAACAATTCATAGCTTGTGTTATTCTTAAATAATGAATTTCTGACAAAATAATTATAAGTAACTTTATAATGCCTGTTATTTAGATTTAACATTATACCACGATAATCTCTCTTTTTTAAAGAATGAAATAGTTTTCCAACAAAATATTACGTATTTAAAGAACTATATTACGTTCCGTAAAAAGTTTTAAATTGACAATGTTACTTTCTGTAATTTAACAAAGATGCAAGATACATTTTCATTCAAAAGTGATTATATTTTTCTAATTTATTTTATTATTTTTTTAAATTTTATTTTATTATTATATTAAAATAGTTTTTAATGCATCATTAAATATTTTAAATTAACAAAGAACAAGCTTCGATCAAAACTAGGAAAAATAATTATTATTTTAAATTAAAGGGAAGTGTGATAAAGAAAACCTTGATTATTTGATAACTGAATATGGAAATGAATTAAAAATCAAATAATACTTTTTTCCAACTGAAAATATAAAAGTTAAAATATTAAAAATACAATTATTTTAATAAGCCAAAATTAGCGTTGTATCAATTGAAATAATATGATAAATATTGCGGCAGTTGGTATTGCATTGCTAATATCGTGATTTACATATTTATATAACTTAAGATTTTACGGTGTATTAAACGGGATACATACGTTGAAAATTGTAGATATCGTGTATTCAGTATCCTTATTTATATTTTTGTTCTACTTTTCCTATACATGTAATGTATTAAATTTGCTCTTTTGTATTCTTTGTTTTTAACAATAAAACTTTATGTAGGTTCAATGCTATGTATAATTGTTATTTAACAGTTATTAACCTACATATTACGCAAATTCAACTACACATGTAAAAATCTACACATTGTGATTTATGATACACTACTTTATGATTTTATCAAACTCTAATATTTATACAATACAATACAATATTTCTAGAAGTTTTATTCTATAAATGAAAACAATAAAATAAAATTAATAATTTATCTGTGAACAATGAAATAAAAATATGAATACCATGCAACTAGCGCCATGATTTTCAATAAAGTTTCGTAAAAAATCAAAACTGTAAAAGTAATCGTTCAATAAATAAATCTGCCAATCTACAAAGGAGAAATTTTTATATCAATACTCAATTTGAGTGGATTTTTAATACAAAATGTAATCGCTTAAACTGGGGCATTTATTTAAAGAAATACAGAAAAATAGTTCTATTTGGCGATTAAACAGTATTTGCTGGTTAGTCAAAATTTTAAAAGCCGTTTGTTGTGCCCTCTGATCGAACGGAAAATTTATAAATAATAAAATTATCATTTGAAATGAAAATAAAATGCCTAAGTTTGGTAGCTGTCTGCACCAAACTTCAAAGTTTTAACAATTGTATCTGCAATTGGAAATATAGAAATAATTATCCTTAATTTTTCAGCCTTTGAATAAACTGTAACAATCTGAAAACTAACTCAAGTAAATATAAATAAGTAATAGCAACTGCAAAATATAGTTAAAGCAATTAAAAAAATTGTAAATATAATATCTAGACAAAACCACATTTTTTTATGTAATCAAATAACGGAAAGATACAAAACAATTAAATCTCAAATTGGTGAAATGTGTGCATCTAAATCTTCGTGAAATAACAACTTTGGAAAAATAATATTTAATCAAAACCACGGCTCGAGACATCCAAATCTTTAGCCAGATCTTACCGACAATTTGATCTTCTACTATACATATTAATATTTAATTTTTCTCTGAGTGCGATTTCATCCATTGGGATTCAGCCATTCATTTAAATAAAAATCAGAATATAAGTGAGTCTAAATTCATTTACTCCCGTATTCTATCGACTGGATTAAAATGTACAAAATAAAAAACATTTTCTTAAAAGAAGTAATTGTTTATGAAAATTATATGTGAAAACACGGATCAATATCATTTAATTTATCCAAATTAAGTATTATTTTACAAATCATAACTTATGATACTGCAGTTTCAAACGCGTCTACCTTAAAACAGAGAAATTTCTTTTCAAAAATTACTCATTATCATCATCATGTGGCGCAACAGCCCCATGGGGAGCCATCTGCCTATAGGCAAATTTCTAGCCAAGGGATGTTTTCTTTTTACGGGGAGGAGTTGTCAGCCTTACGCCAACGCTCTACAGTCATATTAGACCGAAACCTACTATTTAAAGTGGATTCCGAACCACTACAAAAAATCATGACACCGCCGAGAATAGAACCGTGTGGCATTGAGCGCCGGGGCGTTAGTCACTCGGCCATCAGGCCTCCTTTGAAAATTACTGAAAACTAATAATTAAAAAAAAATTATGATCTTATCTCTTATATATCTTTCCACGTATGACTCACTGTTATTCAAAATACACTACTGAAGCTACATAAAAGGAACTGATTTTAGAGAAATATAAAAGTAGTTTACTTTAAATTGTTTTTCTATTTTAGTTACTATGTTGGATAAGTTTCACAGTTAAAACTTGTAATAAAAAATAAATTAATGTCCTTTTTAGAATTTTAATTGCAATAACTGTCACTTCACCAGTATAATTAAAAGTTTAATTTAAACCACTATTTAAAATATATACAGTCAGATGCAGTATAAAATTGCGCTGCTCTGTTATGCAGTTAGAAAATAAAAACTGTTAAGTACAAACTATAATACAAGCATCAGTTAGATCAGTTCACACATTTAAATAACAGTATAATCTTTCTTTACTGAAGAATAACAACAACAAAAATTCACGAATCCTCCTATAAAGAATTTAATTATTATTATTTTTAATACTTAAGAGTTCTTCTACGTGATAAAATAGTCTAATTTCTGATATTCAACTCTAAATTTTAGAAATCTAGATTCTTTATGCTCAAATGTTTTTTTTTTTCTTTATTTATTAATTGTTAATTAATTTGAATTTGCAGAATGTCTAGATAGCCAGTTTAAAAGGATTAATATCTATTAAAAAAAATTTTTTTTCTTATTGATTAGAAAAATGTTTTTCCCCCTGATAGTACATACAACTTGTTAATTACTACTTGGTTTTTCAACGAAATGAATTTCAAAAAAATGTAAAATTTTGTTATTTTTTGTGTAAATTGTCATTTGTACGTTGATCAATTTTTATGTATTTTAGCGTGTGGCTACTCTTAACCAAATACTTTTCCTTTTATACTTTTCTTCCATTTAATGATTTTCCGTGGTTCATGGTAGTGAAATTCAACAGTACATTTTCTTATTTTGGAACAGTTAGGAAAATGGAATGCTACAAATATCATCCTAATTGATTACTGATTCAAGATATTAATATTTCAATACAATACTCGAAGTTTGATTCCAGTTAAACGTAGATAATTTAGTTGCATTTCATAATTCATTTAAGACTATAGGAAGTTTGGAGTAGCCTGCATAATCAAAGATTAGTGCTATGTAATTAAAGTTATGTTCTCAGTTTAATAATGTTCTAATTACAGCTTTGAAAACCTATACTTTTAAATTTTTGATAAACTTATCCCATAGAAGAATGAGTGCATAATGTAACTGACCAGAAAAAGATTTTCATACCAGTTTTCGAAACTTTTTTTTTTTTTCTTTTCTATATCTATCTATGTCTTTTATTTATAGAACAATGTTCTTTAAATTTCTTTTAAATTTCCTGATACATCTTTGAAACTTGGAAAGTCCAACACGTTTAGCAAAATTTTCTTTTCTTTGCTTATATTCCTTTTTAAAAATAAAGAAAAAGCGAAATTTTAAAAAAAAATATTCACCAATTGTACCAGGTTCAATATTACGAGTAATTAAAAAAAAATAATCTTTTAATAATTAACAAATTTTCATCACTTCGAATTTGAAGGTTAAACTTTCAAAATTTAAAATAACTTAGCTTTCATCTGTGATTATATTTCTATCAAAATTTGATTTAATTTCCTTAAATAGTTGAATTTCAAAAAATAAATTAGAACGAAAATTTTAAAAAACAACACATAGCGGTGCTTTGACATTTAAATCAAACATATCTTATTTTAAATGACAGTACACTTCTTATATTTTAATTTTTAAATAATTCCTTCTACTTCAGAGAGTATATTATGAAAGTAAAATAGAGCTTATTTTATTTTCCTAGTGATACGATGTTACCACACAAAAATAAATCAAAATTGTTGTTTAAGAGATAATCTATTATTTAACATATCCTTTTGAAAATTTTTTTTATTAACTTCTGTTTAGTTTACTTTACTTAAACGTAGTGTTTTCGTATTATATTTATCTACGAAGGGATTATTTTCGACAATGCATAAATGAATTCTTTAGCTTTTATATCGAGAGAGATGACAGTAAAAGTTGAATTTTAGAATTTTAAATGATACATTTCCTACTTCTGAAGAAGGTTTCACTGGCTTTGACAGTGAAACGGATATGAGTAACAATTTTTTAAAACAGCCATTCTATTTTTTGGAAGTAAATTTGTTTTTTTAAATTCTACTTAATATTACCGAAGAGCACTTTGATTCTCCTAATAAAAAAACTATATTTTAAGTTTTTGATGAATTAAATTAAAAAACCCCCACACACACATTTTACTTTCTATATAATGGACTGTATTTTTGTGTTGTTGGTAACTACAACATACATTTATTCTTATTATGTTAATGTGCTATTACAATAAATACAACGTCAAAGATTTTCAATAATTTAATTAAAATTTACAGTAAATGTATTAATTTATTGTTTAACATGCACCTTTTCTCTTACTTCTAATTACACAAATGCATACTTTCAGAATAAAATTTCATCTTTAATGTGTTGATAGAATATTGTCAGTTACATTTCATAAAAACACTGTTTTGGGTTATTTTTAATTATTGTATAAATTTTGATTATCTAACACTTTCATTCAAAATTTATAATCAAATATATCAATCATAAGTGAACTCGATTTTAGAAATCATATAAAAAGTCATTGGTATTAAGTGAGAAAAGAAAATGGCAAATGTTATTGAATGTGATGAAAAATTTCTTGAGATAGGTCTGATGGATAATGAAATGTACTTCTCATACATAGCATTCAATTTCAATAAAATATAAATA